>CABFPE010000589.1:249723-292048 GCA_900660155.1 Hofstenia miamia
GACGCCATCTAGCGACAAAATATTTTTGACAAAACTAAATTGAGCAAATTAATTTGAAAAACGAAATGTCTTTTACATGTTTGCGCCTTTATAAAAAAACATAAAAATTTTTACAATGGAAAAACAGCAACGTATTTGAAAAACGAAATGTCTTTACATGTTCACTCCTTTATACAAAAACACGGAAAATTTTTACGGATAAAGTAGTAATATTGATGGTTGTGTATGTAGGTCTGCGATGGTGAGGTGTACTTTGATAAAACGATATGAAGTCTTTTACATGTTATGCGACCTTTTACATGTAATGTTAGATTGTAGATTCCCGAAAAAACGAATTAAACACTGTACATGGGTCATGTAAGCAAGCGAAAATTATGGAAAATTAAATCAGCAAAAACGTAGTGTGTTAACAGCATATTTCGATAAAGCGATATGTAGCCTTTGCATGTAATATTAGTTTACCAAAAACGAATTAAACATAGCCCGTGCAAGCAATAGAAACACACGGAAAACTAGAAAAGTACTTGGAGAGCGCAGACCACGCAGCTTGTGTCCCCCGGATCACCACCAAAATTTAATGGATTCCTCCCTGGGCGGAGACGCACCTATGGTGAAAATTTAAGGTCAATCCATCTATTACTTTTTCCGGAAAGTTGCTAACAGACAAACAAAAAAACCAACGATACCAAAAACTTAACCTCCTTGGCGGAGGTAATTAGTCATTAAAACGTCGTGCAATTACGTTCCTTTTTCCATTGCATAAATTCCAGCTCAATACGAACATAAAGATAATTAATTGTACACATGTGCTTAGCATTAACACAAATTGATAAACCCCGCACAACCCCTGATAATCCACTATGAAAAGAGAAATCCGATGTATAAACCAATGTCAACATCATATATTGTTAAATTAAACGTAGTTTTGTGCCGAGCAAGGTTAGATATTAGAATACATATACAAACACTTGTAAATACTTTATTATTCACACTTAAAAAATATATGCACATGGTATTTTAAAGATAGATCAAAAAGAATTTTGAGAAAATTACAACCTAACAAACTATAGGTTAATATGCTGAAAAACACTGATTATAAATAATCGCTTAACCATGGTATTAACTTCACCATGACTTGAAATTAAAAGGATTTTTTCGTAAATATTACAACCCATACATCAAGTGTTAGATCGAATATTGCATAAAATACGATTTTTAATAAGTATTACAAACTAGTATAAACAGGATGAAAGCAAAATTCAAGGATCAAATGCATACCAATGCTTACATGCGAAGATGTATTTGAAATCTAAACCGTTTAAAGACGCTATGTCACCATTTATTGATTGTAAATAGAAAACTTAATAAGTGCTCAGTGAATAAATTCCACCAAACATTGCTACACACTACCAAATGTTGAATAAAGACCCAATTTTAAAATGTCTAAAATTCAACAATTAACATACCTATTTAAAGAAGCAGTATGGAATCAAAGAACCGTTTTCACATCTGAACGTAAATATTGATAGATATTGACTGAGCCTTCATTATATTTCGCCAGAATAATCATCATTCTAGTCCATCTCTAACGTCATACAAAGAAACAGCGTTTCTAAAAAACAGCAACGTCATTGATAAATGATTCATTTAAATAGAACAAAAGAACTTTACCATAAGTACTTTATCCGTAAAAATTTTCCGTGTTTTTGTATAAAGGAGTGAACATGTAAAGACATTTCGTTTTTCAAATACATTGCTGTTTTCCCATTGTAAAAATTTTATGTTTTTATATAAAGGTGCAAACATGAAAAAGACATTTCGTTTTTCAAATACATTGCTGTTTTCCCATCGTAAAAATTTCCCATACAGTTCCATTGTTTAATTTAACTATACAATCAATGCAATTTATTTGAGGTTTTTTCGAAAATGTATATACTACATACAACAGACATCATTTCCGTTTTTCAAACACATTTCGCGGGGGTTCCATGCACCATCCGTCATTATTGCTGACTCATTCTTGACATTTACAAAATGATTTTACATTGATCCATAAACCTATCTGCTATAGTGTCCCATTTATACAGTCAATTTTCATTAAATTATTAATTGCTATGCCACACATTATTTAGTTTGCATGCTTACATTTTATATACACATTGCGTGGAAACTAATTATACACGCTAGTTATTTTCCAGATTGTTGTTGTAATTTGTATTTCATATTGTTAAAACTGTTTAGTGCCCTCATCTCTGTGCGTTTCTTTGAGAGTGATTTTATGTCTTCATGTAACAATGAATGTTTCTTGAAATCGTTATTTGTTTGATTTTCAATCAATTACTTAAACTCCAATAAGTATAACGTGCATGAAATAGTGATAAGGGGATGTTTCAAGCATTTGAAAAATTAAATTACACAAAAACTGAGATATACATGTTTACTATTACTCCAATAAATAATTCAACAACTTGACATTACAATAGGTTTTTCCATATTTTACTATCACTGCTTATATACAGTGTTGTAACATTTCTCTTTCCATTGTACCCGTTTTTATTTTAACGCGATTTTTATGTGTTAATGTCTTATTCGCCTATTTCCATTGATGTAATATTTCTATTTTCATCAAACACGTTTTTGTTTTAAACGATTTTTATGTTAATGGTTTATTTTATTCGCCCATATACGTTGATGTAATATTTCTATTTTCACCAAACACATTTTTGTTTTAACGATTTTAATGTTAATGATTTATTTTATTTGCCTATATACGTGATATAATATTTCTATTTTCACCAAACACGCTTTTGTTTTAAAACGATTTTTATATGTTAATAGTTTATTCGCCTATATATGTTGATGTAATATTTCTATTTTCACCAGACACGCTTTTGTTTTAAAAACGATTTTTATATATTAGTGGTTTACTTGCCTATATACATGATGTAATATTCCTCTTTCCATCGTACATGCTTTTGTTTTAACGATTTTTATGTGTTAATAGTTTATTTTCCCATATATGTTGATGTAATATCTCTTTTCACTAACCGAGTTTACATTTTTACAAATTATATAGTACTTGGGTGTTATCAAATGTCACTAGATATTTTATTTTAGAATTGTTATTATCGTTTTCATTGCTCATGGTTTAGGTGTGTGGTAACAATAGGCCTCCTGGGGAAAGCCAGCCACATTAAATAAATTGCTTAACGCATTTCTGGCGGCCATCTCCTGGGCGAATGTGGAAGTGCCGTCATATTTTAGAATGAAGATGGAAACTTGAAGATTGTACAATGCTGAACTTCATCACTCAAATCCATTGCGGTAATGTACACTTTTACAATTTATACACAATTGCTAAAGAAATTGCTGTTTTCCACCTCTTGCATATTTGTTTGATCAATATTGACATGCTTGGAAACACACTCTAATGCAAATAATACATCATGTCTGGGTTTTCAATCTATGAATTGTTTTCCTTAAAACATTGTGTTGCATGTTTAAACATTGTTACAACAAAGGCGCCTCGAGTGAAATTTGTCATCAAAAATATCAGTTTGCCTAAATCCTAAAAACAAAAATCCCCACTTTGGTCTAAACAAATTGTCTAAAAAATTAATTTGGTCATTGTTTTGTCAAATATATTTTGTCGCTAGATGACGTCCAATAGAATCACTTCATTTCCACATGGCGAATAGCCACAGGTGTTACGAGAACTTTAGGGTGTCCCATTAGGACGTCCTAGAGCTCTTCTTAACTACTTACAGTATAGATTATACAATAAAGCTTCTATAGCATGAAAAGAACAGATTTTGTAGTTTTATTTTTTCCGTGGTAACAATAGGCCTCCTGGGGAAAGCCAGCCACATTAAATAAATTGCTTAACGCATTTCTGGCGGCCATCTCCTGGGCGAATGTGGAAGTGTCGTCATATTTTAGAATGAAGTGTATTTTAGTTGGTATTTTGTCTTTTGTCGTCAGTTTGAAAAATGTTTCAAGTATTCTAATGAAAAATAATTATCTCCTGTGATAGTAGCTTGCTTTCTTCTTTCACAGATGTAGTTGATACTCCAATTGAAAAATATTCATTCTAGTCTGATCTTTATTCTTTTATTGAGAGTTGTTAGTAAGCATGCTTAATATAGGTAATGAGGCAATACATAGGATTTTATTAGCACAAATATTCCAATTAAAAGGTATAAATGTTTGAATTTCAGATAGTGTCTTGATTCCTTTTATTATTTTCAGACATTAACCTATCATAAAAGAGTATTCCTAACTATTTAATTTTAGTCTCTTCTTGTATATTATTGTTGTATTCAATATTAATTTTTCATTTTTAATGTAACTATTTAACATCATAAATTTATTCTTGTCAACACAATTTCATTATATTTATTTAAAGAATATGATAGCATTTTGTGCACTTAATAAATCAAAATTGTTTTGTTTAAATTTGATTTCATTAATATATAGACTGAACTATAGGTCCTAGTACTGCGCCTCCCGGTTGAAATTTTTACATTAGATTAGAGGTTAACACAGCAAGATTTCTATGGAATATTTAAGTTACATTATAGTCATCTTAAGCTTTTAGAGGATAACACTTCATTTTTCGAAACCATAAATTCCACTAAATTAACTGCACTCCAATCAGTAAAGTTATTTATATCTATTTGAATTTCAGAGATATTGTTAGGACCTGCTCTAAACAACTTAGAATCATCGGTGAACAAAAAACAGNAGCTTCTATAGCATGAAAAGAACAGATTTTGTAGTTTTATTTTTTGTAAATATAGTTCTTTATCATACTTGACACTATTCAGATAATAATCAGTCATTTAATGGAAAATATCTGAATAAAGAATATCTCATCTCATAAGAATTTGTTCTTAAGTGTATTTTAGTTGGTATTTTGTCTTTTGTCGTCAGTTTGAAAAATGTTTCAAGTATTCTAATGAAAAATAATTATCTCCTGTGATAGTAGCTTGCTTTCTTCTTTCACAGATGTAGTTGATACTCCAATTGAAAAATATTCATTCTAGTCTGATCTTTATTCTTTTATTGAGAGTTGTTAGTAAGCATGCTTAATATAGGTAATGAGGCAATACATAGGATTTTATTAGCACAAATATTCCAATTAAAAGGTATAAATGTTTGAATTTCAGATAGTGTCTTGATTCCTTTTATTATTTTCAGACATTAACCTATCATAAAAGAGTATTCCTAACTATTTAATTTTAGTCTCTTCTTGTATATTATTGTTGTATTCAATATTAATTTTTCATTTTTAATGTAACTATTTAACATCATAAATTTATTCTTGTCAACACAATTTCATTATATTTATTTAAAGAATATGATAGCATTTTGTGCACTTAATAAATCAAAATTGTTTTGTTTAAATTTGATTTCATTAATATATAGACTGAACTATAGGTCCTAGTACTGCGCCTCCCGGTTGAAATTTTTACATTAGATTAGAGGTTAACACAGCAAGATTTCTATGGAATATTTAAGTTACATTATAGTCATCTTAAGCTTTTAGAGGATAACACTTCATTTTTCGAAACCATAAATTCCACTAAATTAACTGCACTCCAATCAGTAAAGTTATTTATATCTATTTGAATTTCAGAGATATTGTTAGGACCTGCTCTAAACAACTTAGAATCATCGGTGAACAAAAAACAGTCAGGAAAACCACCTACGAAGACGTAGTGGTGCACCACTAGAGATTGAAGGAAAAACTGTTTTCTAAAGAAATACATTGGCTTCAATTATCAAAATAAGAAACAAATAGTTGGATATAATTCAATCAATACGAAACTTCTTTAGTTTTACTAGTAAACTGGAATGATAAATTTCATCGAACGCCTTTTTAAAGTAGGTATACCCAAACATTGGAAGAATTGGAATCAATGGCCTAAGTCAATTAATTAATATTTTCATATTAAATCATGGTATTTGTAAATTATTTCATGAGATATATTAGTTGAATTTATCAAATACTTCACTGCAGCTTGAGATGTCACACTACAAACATTTATATTTTAGGCTTACAAAAATTTTTTATAAAAACACTATTAAAATAGAATTGCAAAAATTTAAAATACAAAATAGCAGCTGAAACGTTCAAATCATATCAAATTCCATTGCTACTTTCAACTTAAAGCGATGCATTAGAAAAATTCGCAGTTATGACCGCAGCCGGAAGGGCATTGTTTATGATTTTTAAACCACTGAGCTAAATGCTCGATGTGACCACCATGACAACAACCTTGACACCAGACATATCGACCTTTGACTGGATGACGACAAACAAAACAAGATGATGGAAACGAACAATTACTGCACTGCCATTCTATCAATGGAACTCTGCAATTAAAGCACTTTGTACAAAATAAAGTCGATTGTTGATTCAAAGCATTAATCGCGGGCAAAGGCGCCAATTTAATTATCTCAGCAGCCTAAAATATATACAATGTTGAACGAGCAGAGGGTATGTTTAAAACAAGGTGTTTTAACAATGCTAATGAAACACGTTTGAAACATGTTTGCTTACTGCTTCCATTAGTTATTTCAATTGAGCAGCTTACAACACGTCATACAGTGTAAACATTTTCAGATAAAAATACCTAGAAATATGAACACACTAGACATTTCTGGATATGGTGCTGATGCTGTGAGTACGCTAAATGATTCAATCATTCAAGTGTTTTTCTTCTATTCGTAGATTAACATTGGAGGCCAATAAAACATGAGGACAACGAAAATCTCCTCATGTTTTTTAAATAGAATGCGCTTAAAACGTTTTTCCATATTAGAGAGTCTTAGTAAATCAATTATTTAGTTCCCAAGCAATTGATTTTCCACAAACAATTTTAGAAGAATTATATATTTGTAGGGCGATGTTTCTTGCTGAAAATTATTTAGATGATGGCATCAGGCTAATTGCACAAATACATAGGGTTATAGTTTTAGTTTCTATGAAATCTAACAAATCACTTCAAGTGAAATAAATAATAGAAATTTAGTTGTTTTCAAATCAATTTCAAACCTTCACGTAGAGATTTAATGAAGTCAAAATATCGATATAAGAATGAAACCATTCTTCAACTCGATCTTCAATTGGTCCATATTGTGCTGGTTGAATTTCGTCCTTTAATACAAGAAGAACGGTTACTCCAAGTTGAAGGTCACCTTCTTCCACTGTGGTGACTAAATAGAAATGTATACACATTCGAAATTTATGTCTATTATAATTACACTTAGTATTTCATAGAATATTTCCAACATATTTGACAAGATACATTAGGAAATATGGGCAAGATCCTGAGACAAGGCGAACATATTAGTTTGCTTGAAATATGTTTTCCATATGCTTCTAATGACTGATTTGCTTTGTTAATGCATGTATTTCAAACGTACCAAAACTATAGATTTTTTGGGTTGCTAAGCATTTGACAATTCAAAATATTATTCCAGCAATGGAAATACAGTACATCCTTGATTATTCAAACTGCAGGAAACCAAAAATTTTTACACAGTCAAGGTTAAGCTTAAATTCGGAAAGTCAAAGATGGCTAGAATGCCTCTCACGTTGATGAAAAAAAATTACTCATGTGAAAATTTTGTAATTGTATGTGAAATTATGGTCTGAGTTCAATTGGGCTTTGAAGAAATCGGAATTGTGCTATATATTAAAATTGTATCGCCTTTCAGGTGAGCAACCTCACATAATTGAACCGTCAAGACAATGTTGATGGGTTTCGAACCCTCCTACCGATTTCAGGATCCTTGATTTTCATGTAAATGTCTTATATTCCATTACATGCATGCCAAACCTATGACCAATTTTAAGAAACGAGTGAGTACCACACGAAAAATAAATGGCAATTATTTAGCCAGTACAACTCAAAATGATATAATCAAGTACTTTGCAATTTTGAGATAGATATTCAGACAGAAATTCTACAACTTCTAGCTATCCCAGCTACAAAATCGAAAGTTGAAAGACTTTTCAATAAATCGGGCCTAATTTTAAAACCCGCTTGGAATGAAACTCAATCCACATACCACTGAACTCTCTTTGTTCGTTTATTATAACTACCATTATTTATGTTGTTGACTATATAAAAATACTTGACATACTTGTTTTTTCTGAAGACTTAATAATACACATCTGAAAAAAAATGTTCAAATACCGGTACATAATTCTGCTTAATACTTGATAAATACTATACTTTACAATAGTCTAGTTGATAGCATGTATTGTCTAAATGCCATACAAAATTTCTCATTGATTTTGAGGAGTTAGGATAACCTTAAAATGAATAGCGTGCTTAGCAATTTTGGTTGCAATGCCAAAATGACCAAAAGTTAAAATGTGCAAAATCTAAAAAAATTATATGTTTGAGGGGGGTCACTGCGAAACACCCTGTAAATTGTCATATTGGCTGTTTATCTTTTAAACAATAAGTTCAATTTAATCAAGCATTGAGCTTATGTCATCTAGTCTCTAAGTGAACATTATTGGCTATCAGGGGGATTCTTTGCACTTCTTGTAGGGCGCAGACCATTTGAATATACAGGATTTTTAAGTTTAATCAGAAATTAGCAAACAGAGTAATTGAAAAATTTTTCATTGTTTAGAAACGTTCATACTAAGCATCTGTAGAATAAGGTCAACAGTAGATGGAAGAGGAGGTGAATTGTCGATGTCATATGTGACAATATGATTTGCCAACTCATAATTCACAGTTGTCTCTTCTGGTTTGGGCTCGTGGATAGTATTCAATGCTGTGATGCTGAGATCATGTCGGAAATTTTGCTTATCACTTGAGATTTCATAGCTTGTGGTCTAAAACAGAGAATTATATATATATATATATATATATATATATATATATATTATTGAAAAAAACAGTGCTTGAAAACGATATTGTCCCCTTGCTCATAAAATTTGAAGCAATTCGGATTTTGTTTTATACTTTTCACCTAGGAGAATAACGAAAGAATAGTCATCGAAAAATATCAAAAGATCTCGTCCTTAATTTCAATTAAGTGAATATCTTCGTGTTTCAAACGTTATTAAGTACAATTGAGGCGCTCAATAGCGAAATATTTATATTTTATCAATTTTTGAATTGATCATTTTTCATGATTGCTTACAGCTTATTTTGCTCCAATTAAGCGCATAATTGAGAAGTTTTAGATTACATTGAAAAGCGGTAAACAGACTTTTATGGAAACAGACAGCCTTTTTAGTTATAAGCATTGAATAAAAGCGGGTGCTGCTTTACAGTAGAGCATTAAATAATCGATTACCGATTGATTATAGTAATCAGATGAATCAAAGACATCAGAAGTGGTGAAATCGCTGAAGACGTAGAAGTCACTTTTCCTGGAATTTAGCAGTTTGCTTGCAATTGGGGAATTCGGATCTTGCGCTTTTAGGCTATCAATTGGAATTGTAAAGTCATAGCTAATATCGTCAGATTCATTACTGGAGTCATCCGAATTCACTGAATCAGCAATCGACAATTTCCTTTTGGCTAAAAAGTATTTCCTTAGACTTTCTACTCCTTTGTATCAAAATAGTGCATAAATAATGATTTCAACGTTTACAGCCGATTGGAACCTACCTCTGCATTTATCTCACAAAATTTAAAAAAATAATATTTTGTAGTTTCATGAGACATCCCATCATACAATCCCTCCAAACTTAACCCCAAGTAATCGTATTGGCATTGAGTAAATGAAAATTGTGAAATCTTATTTTAACACAAAAATGCTTTCGGTCCTTCTGAATAAAAGTAGTGACCGTGATTCTTATGAATCCCAAAATGTTCGCCATAGCTAATGCTCAGATAATAAAGAGGTCTACACCCCAGGCCAGTAAAAACTAATCTTAACTAATTCCTTTTCTGTAAATATGCCATCAAGGCGCGCCTGAACGGCCTGTAGAATATTTACAATACCTATAAGTAATCAATAGAATTGTTGATACACAAAATGCATTTAGAACCGGGCACATACGTCTGGGAGATGTTGCGCGGAAATCGATTCAATTGCTCTTGGGAACTTCTCCCCGATTTATGTGTGGTCTTGAGAAATTGTCTGCATTATCTTTCTTGACATTTCTAAAGCTTTTGATCGGCTCCCTTATTCTATTCTTCTTGACAAATTAATTTTATTTGGTTTGATGCTGATTTCATCGACCCTGTCCAATCGTCCTCAGTGAGTCAAAATCAACTCGTCTATTTATTCTCCTGCCCTCATTTCTAGTGGAGCTCTTCAAGGTTCTGTGTTTGTGTTCTCTTCTTTCTTGTTGCTATCAACTACCTCCCTCAATCTCTCCTTAACTCACCAAGTCTACTGTACGTCGATGGCAGTGCGATTTTCAAATTTGGTAGTTCTTTTGCCTTAAATATTACCTCTGATGTTGAGCTTTTTCTATTGGTTTTCCGTTAAGCAACTTGATTTTAGCCCAACCAAAACATGTGGTATTTCCTTTTCGGTATTTCCCCCTTTCTGATCTGCCTCTCCCTGTGAACTTTTCTCCTCATCATACTCATCTTGTAGTTCAAATTGCGGCAAACTTAAATTGGTCTGGACATGTGTCTTTGCGCCTCCGCAAAGCCAATTCCCCACTCTTTGCCCTCTTCCGCAATGCTCTATTTAATTCACCGGCTGCTGTGAAACTCTTTGTTCAAGTCCATTCCTCGCGCCATTCTTCTCTACGCTTCTCTCTGTGTCGCTCTACTTCCATGCCTCTGATCTCGCTTGCAAATGGGACCTTGATCCTTTTGATTTCATAAAGTTCTCTAATTCCTGCTCCACTCGCTCTGATGTTGTCACTTTCCTCATTCATCGTCCCAAGAAGCATCGCACCCTTCACTCGTTTTTCAATCGTGTTTGCATCGCTGCTAATTAATCTTGACTCTCAACCCTCCAACAGCTATTGATTTCCTTTCTCCACCGCCGAGCTTCAAAAAATGTCTTTCCTCTTTGCTGAGCCCTTATCCCACTTCGCCTACTCTTCCAACTGCTCCTACTTTATCTCCTGTGACTGTCGTCGCTGCTGTAAAACTTGACTTGATTTTATAATGTTGCAGCGTTTGCCTCAACCGGCTAATAAAGTTATTTATTATTATAATAATAATAATAGTAATTATTATTAGCACTTTTTACACTATTTGCAAACAAGAAGTTTGCAATAAGTTACAACAGGTAGAAGTTCTTTCACCTAAGTACCATATAATATTTGCAAGGTTGACGTTGTTTTTTAAAAATGTCTCTAATTCGGTGCACACTTTAAAATTTCTTAATAATAACATCAAATTTAACTCCAGAACGCGAGCGTGCATCATCAATATAACAAATAAATCAGAGGTATGGAATAATTCGTTTACACATACTACAAGTGTGTTATAGAATAACTTATCTTGTTCCATTAGATATGCTGAAAATTTAAGCGATTATTAAAGCACAATTTACTTTCACAGCCAAAAATTATTGGTTCATCAAACACACTAAACGCATTCAAAATGTATGTATAGCGAACTGTAAATTTGTGGGTTCGTTGATTATTATTTTTTAACTTTTAAATTCAAATTTTGTAGGTTATTTGTTTCAATAGAAGTAAAGCTTAGTTAGACTTATTATTTCAAAAAAGGTGATCCTACTAAAAATGAGAATTACAGGCCCATTTCAGTAACAAATCCCAATGCGAAAGTATTTGAAAGGATACTGTCGAAACAAATAAGTCGCAGTGCAATAGATGCTCTGCTAGATTTTACAGGAATCACACGTTTTTAATTAAATAACAACGTTTCTTCAAGTACTGCTCTACTTGATTTAAGCAAGGCATTCGATAGCTTAGACTTCAACATTTTAGAGCTCAAGTTATCAACTTATAATGAGTTTCCTAACCGCTAGAGAACAAAGAGTTAAAATAAATGGCACGTATTCTGACTATATTTGTACAAACAAAGGTGTCCCACAGGGAGCAGTTCTACGCCCCACCTTGTTTAATCTCTACATAAATGATCTAGCCAAGTATATTAATGACTGTGATATAATACAATTCGCTGATGATGTTTGTCTATCAGCAAGACACAGTAGTCCAATAATTGCAACTCATATACTTGAACAGAATATACTAAACGTCATTAAGAATTTCCATCAGAACAAACTAAATATCAACAAAGAAAAAACACAGTTTATCATATTTTCTCCTAACAATGTACAACAATTGGCCAAGAACATTAATCTAAACATCAATGAAGTTAACATCCAACAATACAGCGAGGTCAAGTACTTAGGAGTAGACATTGACAAGTCTTTTTCATATAAGACCTGCATTAGAAAGAATGTGAGGAGCATGACATTGGGCATTCAATATATTAGACAACTTAGAGCTTTCACCAGAAGTAAACAGTTAATAAATGCACACGTGATGACCAAGTATAACTATGCATGTGAACTTCTGAACAACTCACAAACGCACAGTCAGAACAAATAAATAATAAATTTAACTGGTCTATTGCAACCATGTTCAGCGTGAGAAAGCAACATACCAGCCATAAAATCAATGAAATTCAAATTTTACCTCCTAGATACCATACAATTTACTGCAGCCTTGTAAACATGTACAAATACATACATTCTCTAACACCATCTTCACTGTTTTTCAACAAATATCTCGATTTTCATGAGCGAAATAAAACGTGTATAAACAATATCCAGACAAAAACAAAAATTTGAAACTCTTCCTTTACTGCAACTGCTTGTCAGCTATGGAATTCATTAGATATAAAAATACAAAATGCGTCAAACTTGAATCAATTTAAACGCTTACAAAGGAGAATTTACTTGCAGATCAATACAAACTAGGTTCCTCAAAAAAATGGCGGAATGTAAAATGCAGTTAATATATTGTAAATATTTTAAATTTTATTTGTTTTGTTTGTGCGTGTCCTTTTGTTTTTAATGCAGTTTTTTAACCTTATCTTTTTAGCTTTAGTTTGTAGTGTTGTACGGTAACATTATATATATATATATATATTGCTTTGTAAATATTGTATATAAATATGATGCACTGTACTCACAGTTCAAACTAAACAAAGCTAGTTAGTGTTATTATTATTATTATTATTATTTCATTTCTTCTCACAGCTTCACGCTGGTATCCCTGACAGCTCGGGGAACTCATCAGTTCCCAGGGAGTCTGAGAGCTTTCCTCAGGACTCTAGCTGTTCCTAACAATGCTGCTTTCTGTGCTACTGCTCCTCCCTACTTTGGTGCTCTCAACTCCAAGTATCTCTTATGCATCTTACTCATTGCTCCTAGTGCCCCTACAAATACAGGGACTACTTCAACTTTCTTTAACTTCCACAGCCTTTTTATTTCCTCTGCCAACTCTCTATACTTGTCTATCTTCTCTTTCCCCTTGTTTCTACATTCCTGTCCTTTGGTACTGCTATGTCTATTACTGTTCCCAATCTTTTCTCGTTGTCTACCACTACTATGTCTGGTGTCCGTACTTCTATTACCTTGCTTGTCTGAATGTTGAAGTCCCACAGTATCTTAACCTTATCATTCTCTATGACTCCCTGTGGTTTGTGCTCATACCACTTGTTTCCTGCTTCTAACCCATGCTGCCTGCTCAAGCGCCAATGTACCATTCGTCCCACCTTGTCATGCCTGAACTTATACTCATTCTGCGCCAACTTCTCACATCCTGCTATTCAGATGATCTACTGTCTTCACCTCTTTCTTACATTTCCTACACTTATCACTTACTTGTAGACATGTTATTGGCCTGAAATTGCTTGCCTCACCATTTTTCTTTCGGTCCTTCTGTATCAGAAATGTCCCACAAACCACACACTCCTACAATGCTACTGCTAGTCTCTGATGAACACTTGTGAACTTCTTCAGCCAATACCCATGTACCTCATCTCTGCCTGGCGCCTTTCAGTTCTTCACCTTCTTTAGAGCCTCCTTCAGCTTTACAGTTGTGATTACTTCTTCTTGCCTGAATTCCTTCTGCATCTGCTCACTATCTATCTATTATTATTATTATTATTATTATTATTATTATTATTATTATTATTATTATTATTATTATTATTGTTACATCGATAATGATATGTAGAAGTATTTATTGGGAGATCCGATGGAGCTGCAAATTCTCTCTGATGTCTGTGGGCATTTCAGGGGAAATTAATTCAATTGAGAAATTTCAAGGGATATGGTAATTATTCTGTTGCCTGGCTAAAAAACCGTTAAGAACTTGTTGTTTCAATATGCAGTCAACTGAGATGATTACGATTTTCTTGCAATTGATAAGGTTAATATCATCCACAGGAACAAATGTTAGGCCCGAATCCATCACACTTGCAAATCTGTATTTACTGTTAACTGTTGGATTTTGCTCAAGTTTTAACAACACCACATGGCATGTTTAAACAACACTCTAAAACAAATTCACGAAACGTATGTAATTCATGTAAATCTATGTTTTCGGTTAAATATATAGAAATCGAAAATTTCTAGACATCCCCAAAACATTTTTAGAGAAAAGAATGTACAAATTTTGCAGTGGCCTGCCAACTCACCAGATCATTCATCTATAGAAAATGTTTGGGGATCATGAAAAGGACGATGTGGAAAAGAAAAATCCAAAAAAATGCAAAAACTGAAGCGATATTTGCTGGAGATCAAGGAAAAAATTACCCCGAGCATGCAGAAGAATTTGATGGACTCAAAAAAGCCAAATTTTTAAATGTGTTTGAAAAAAATCTGTTTCTAATACTTTTTCCTGGAGCAATATTCAAATATGTTGTCATAGCAATGATATATTAGTTTTGATTGTGGTTAAATGGAATTAGGCCATGGGTCGACTCATAACTGAATATCATGGAATAGATATTGGGTCAAAATTTACCAACCTGACCCACCACTCGTTGCGAAAATTCCACGGACATGGCATTACAAAAATGGTTTGTAATAGAAATTTATAAAATATTAACTATTTAACAATAGATTAAAAAATAAATATATAACCTTGATCACATTCTTCAGGAGGGATATACGGAGAGTAGAGTTTATGAAGAAAAAACCAGAGTTGGGCAGCACTATTTGCTTTTTCAGCTTTAGCATGTTCTCCATTTTTCTCACACAATTCGGAAGTAGAGCGACCTCGGAGTTCATATTTATCTAAAATAACGAATTTAACCAATACATTTAAAGCTTTATAATATGAGCTGATTGTTTACATTAAAATATATCGTGAATTCCTCAAAAAATAAAATGCTAAGTGTAGTCTACTTGAAAACCTTTTTTATTACAATTTTAATATATCAAGCAAGCGAGACTAACAGTATCTAAAAAATTGACTTTAAGAATCCCAACCTCGAGTTTAACTGTTAAGGAAACCTTAAAATGACTATGATTGGGTTCCGTTAGAGAATGGGTTGAAACAGATTTTGAAAACTTCTATTTGGATTGGACTTTGTCGGTTCTTTTTAAAATCTTTTAGGGATGAGTTGGGTTGGGCTAAATGCATATATCCTACTTGCAGTACATTTGCAAACTATGCGCATTAGTATTACTATTACAGAAATGAGCGGTTTAAGAATGCTTCATAAATATATTATTTCAAAATATTGATATTTACAAATCTTTTGAAAATTATATAATACAGAACTTAGTAATTCTTCGAAATATCACTCATTTTTTACATTTTTTAGCAAAGTATTTGCTATAATTTTTGTTAAAAAATTTAACGCTTGAAAAATTTATAAACTAAAATAACTGCAATATGGGTGTCTTCGAAAGTCCCATTTTTTTTCAAACTGAAACAAACTGTAGTTCATTACAGTGTTTAGAAGTGCTGATATTATATTTCGCAAACCCAGTAGAAAAAATAGGGTAAATAATTTGATCATATTACTAAATGCGTGAAAATCGCCATCCCTAAATTATAAATGCATTTTCTCAATGTTTGATAAAATTTAACTCTTATATTCAATGTACCAAACTACAAATCACTATTTTGGTGTTAGTCTACTTGATTGCATATTATTTTCGAGTGAAATTCGTAGCGTTGTGTTAAATTACTATTTCAAAAAATTTATTTACATCTTGAATATCCGATATAAAATAAAATGCCACTGTTACAAATTGAGAATAATATTGAAAAACATGTACAATTATCGCAGCAAATTTTTTAAACTTTGAAATTTTACTTATTTTCAAATTGTTACCAAAAAATAATAGTGTCATCTATTGTTTAATACCCTCTCCTTGACAAGACCTTCAATAGTCCAAGACTCTTTTAACTTTAATATGGAATAATTTATTCAATCAGCAAGTTTTTAATAATTTTCCAAATCCCGTGAATATAATTGATGCAACGCACAGTTTTTTTAGTATGACATTAAAATAGGTGTATATGTGCATGTATATTTATGGCAAGATAAATAAACGCGGTTGCATTTCTTCAATTCGGGCTGTAGTTTGAGGATCTGTTAGGCCACGGTTAGACTATGTGATTGATCACGCGTGATCTGTCACATTTTGATAAAATCGCACGTCTAACCACCGAGATAATTAGCGATGTGACGTGTTTAACTAATTTTTCTTGCTACCAATCACGTAGTCTAACCGCAGCCTTAAATACAATATTTCATTGTGAATGCAAAATTAATTTTCATATTTTAGTAGAAACGTAGCAATTTTTGTTGAATTCATGTTGTAAAATGATATCTTTAGTTTACCGAATTTACCCGTGTATAAGTCGCACCTTTTTCCAGGAACAATTGCTCCCAAAGCGGGGGTGCGGCTTATCTACAGAAACATCTCGCGAAGACACCTAATTTGCACATATATTGTAAACTAAAGTAGAGATCTTGCTGTAATATACATTAAAGTAAATATCCTTGTTTAAAAGACAAACAATTAATTTATTAAAAATATCATATTACAGTATTAGAATGTATTGTTAGTTTAGAAATAATATGCATCCAAAAATCAAGAGTAATTTAGTTCAGCATCCTTTACAAGATCTATATAGGTTTATAGTTTTACTTAATGTATTAAGATAAGGTATAAATCGCGGAAATGCAGATTGCTTTTCTTCAAAGTTGTAAAAAATATCTGAATAATGTAAATACGTATGTTTCGTTGATTCAGTGCTTGTGAATTATTATACTGCTCCAAAAACATTTTTTCTTAAAAATTTTCTCCCAAGCTCGGGGTGCACCTTATCTACGGATGCGGCTTATAGACTGGTAAATATGGTACATATCTTTTATCTACCCCGGCCGGAGATAATTACTCTCGAATCATGTGCCGAGGCATGGTACATTGTGTATCACTCCAAAGAGCATTCAATTCAGTTCATTTACCCCGGGGCAAAACCCATCGTGTATCATGCACTTTAGCACCGTAAACTAATAAAAGTGTGTTGATACTTGGTTTCCAGATCGGGTATATATATATATATCTCTTAAATAGATTTCAAAAACATTACAGCAAACCTACTTTCAGTGAAATTGATCCCATCCTCATTTCGACAAATGCGAAAAATTTACACTGAAAAAGTCTTTAAAATTAAGCACGAACTTGAATGTTGAATATCTGAAAAACTCAATATGAAATTTTTATTATCAAATTATTTGTAAAAACACATGACATCTATTTTTAGTGCTGCGAAATTCCCCACGACACTCTTGAAAAAATATTAGGGTTTAACATGGAAATTTTTTTTGAATTCGAAAAAAATAAAAGTAGTTTCAAGAGTTTCAGACAAAGTTCAACTGACTGTGGTATGGTAATAAAGAATCTTAAATAATCGTAACCATAGTATGCACACAAGTTAAATATTTGCATTCGATTTATGAAGGATTCCTCAAGAGAAAAATCACTTTCTCTTCAAATTATGTTTCATTTGGAGCATTAAATTAGTTTATAGCTCAAATCATCATGCCAAACTGTTATAGGTGAGGAGAATTTACAAAGTTTTAAACAAAATACTGAATAAAAGAAAAATTCAAATTTCCAACAAAATTAAAGGCCCAAAAACCAACTGAGTTTGAATTTTAGTATTGATTTTATCAATATTCCTGTTTCTGTGTTACAACGTATATATTTTATCATTTTCACCATTAATTACATTCTATTCTTGTCTTTGTTCTCTAAAGTTAGATCTGTAATTGTTTCTCTCCAAAAGCAAAAAACACCTAACTCGCAATTCTACAATTCTACTTATTTCACAATGGGGGATTTTCACTAAAATTTAAATTCTTTAAAAATAAAGCAACTATTAACCCTTGTGGTGCGGATCCCGCATATATGCGGGATACGGCATCTGTTAAGTTAAACGAATCCCGCATATAAGCGGAATTTCGTTGCATAAATTATTTTTCTGTACTAGGCCTTACGTTAAGGCTCTATCTAAATTTAAATTATACCTGAAGTGAGATAAGTGATTGGTTCATATGTAATTTATGTTAATTTATGCAAATCTCTTTTCCATATGTCAAAACAACATTTAGAAAGTTCTAGAACATCTGAAATCAGCAAAACAAGATGGCGACTGTTCAGAAGGGAAAGTATTCACTTCGAAGTCGTCATTCTGAAGAAGAATATGAAGTTATTGCTGACGATTGTGACTCAGATATTGATGGAGAATATGATAAAGAAAATGATGAACCCTTAGACTTAGTTGAGAATGTGTTAGAGGATGATATTGAGGGAAATGAGCCAATGGACCTTGATGAAGATGCTGTTGATGCAGTCGTAGATGATAATGTCACTGCAAATACACAAGTAACAACCGCTCAAAAAGGTGTCCCGAATGACTGGGATGGAACAAAATGGAAAGATGGCAACATAGACACACCATGGACACCCCAGTTTGCCAATGAAGGGACATTTCTCATTGATATACCTGATGACGCTGACGAACTTTATTTCTTCAATATTTTTATGGCTGATGAAGTATGGCAAAGCATAGTCACAGAAACTAACAGATATGCAGCAGAGTTTCTTGAAAAGAACCTTGAAAATTTGAAAGCAAAATCTAGATTTAGATTGTGGAAAAAAGAATTATCTGTTGATAAACTAAAGAAGTTTATTGCATTGACTTTTTACTTTGGTGTTGTTCAGAAACGAAACATTAAATCGTACTGGTCAACCGACAGTATTTATTCGACACCTTTTCCACCAAGTGTAATGAGCAGAGATGAATTCTTCAATATATTCAGCTTCCTTCATCTGAATGACAATTCCACTTACATAAACAAAGGCCAGGATGGATATAACCCATNTGAAGATGCTGTTGATGCAGTCGTAGATGATAATGTCACTGCAAATACACAAGTAACAACCGCTCAAAAAGGTGTCCCGAATGGAAAGATGGCAACATAGACACACCATGGACATCCCAGTTTGCCAATGAAGGGACATTTGTCATTGATATACCTGATGACGCTGATGAACTTTATTTCTTCAATATTTTTATGGCTGATGAAGTATGGCAAAGCATAGTCACAGAAACTAACAGATATGCAGCAGAGTTTCTTGAAAGCAAAATCTAGATTTAGATTGTAGAAAAAAGAATTATCTGTTGATAAACTAAAGAAGTTTATTGCATTGAATTTTTACTTTGGTGTTGTTCAGAAACGAAACGTTAAATCGTACTGGTCGACCGACAGTATTTACTCGACACCTTTTCCACCAAGTGTAATGAGCAGAGATGAATTCTTCAATATATTCAGCTTCCTTCATCTGAATGACAATTCCACTTACATAAACAAAGGCCAGGATGGATATAACCCATGTAAGAAGCTTGGGTTCTTTTTTGAGTTTGTAACTACACGTTTTTCCGAAGTATGGCAACCGCGACAAAATTTATCTNGGTGAAATAACTTTTTGAGGAGCTTTGAACTGCCAATACTTACAATTACCAAACTACGAAAAATTGCGGGTTTCAATAATTTTTTTTGAAGAATTTCCTTTGGAACCGACTGGTCAGTATCAGTAAGCATAGCCAGTAAAATGTTCTCTGGGTGAGCATTAGAAGAGTTCCTGGCGATCGAAGGCTTTATGCAATTTTGCACTGTGGCTCGCATTTGATATGAAATCACATTGGCACATAATGGGTTGTGATAAAGAAAGCTAGTGTTCTAAGATTCTTCCTGGACTCATCAGGAAGATGAACTGAGCTGATGTAAAGTCTACCAATTCGACTAGCCAAAGTAGTCCACTTTGAATGATTAATTGGTCCAATTTTATGATTCCTTACCATATCTGTAACCGATCCACTCCGGATGGAATTCAAAATTTTTAGAGATACCTCTGATCCCTAGAAAGATCACTAAGTACTTTGGCAAGAATATCTACTACGTATCATTTGAATTATTCGAAAAGCTAAAGAAGATTTCTCTTCGAACCTCATCACAAAATACCAACTAGTGTTATTGCAACGTTTCACACACCGTCTATCACATGCTTTGCAACAGTATCACTATAAAAAGAACAATGCTTGCCCGTACTAACTATTATTCTACTACTCTACTCTTCTTTGCAAAATGCGTCCCCTATTTGATGCCAGTCAGATAAGTCATTCCTATATTAACTTTATTCTAGCAGCCTAGTATGATTTGGTTTTATCCTTTTATTTTCTGCATAATGTCGGTCTTTCTTATTCACAGTTGATGAAGAAAAATTATATATATATGATTCCATCAAAAAATTGGTGTCTAGCAGTATCACATTTCTTTCCTCTACACAATCATGATAACCAGTGTAAAAGTATGTCCAGAAAATCTGTTTTTGGCTCAAATAATTGAGCAGTACCAAAAGTACATCCTAAATTCTCTAAGAATTTTTGATAACCTGACGATTTTTTCATTATAATTCTTTGCTGGGGGTATAATTGAAAATTGAAAATGAAAAAAAAATTAATAGATGTCTAGACATTTTACTAAGCTTTCATTTAAGCCTTTACTGAGCATCCAAAGCATTCTAGATAAAATTTTATGAGCAATTTTGTAAACCCATATATTTCTTTAAATTTTTTTTGAAAAATGCATCGTCTCCAGTAACTGCAGTGGCGAAAAATGCTCAGCACCACAAGGGTTAATAAATATTTGCTAAATTTTGCAGAAATTCACTGTCTCATTTTTGGGAGGTGATGTCACTACCTTTTGATTTTCCAGAAATTCATCTTACAAAGTAATACTTTTATGATTTAAAAGATAGTGACATCATCTGAACAAGAAAGAGACAGTGAATTTCTGCAAAATTTAGCCAATATTTTTATTGGTTTTTTTATTTTTAAGGAATTTAAACTAAGTTAAACATTTTTGGCTAAAAATATTAAAATTGAATTTTAGTGAAAATCCCCCATTGTTTGGCTTAATAAAATTTCCATTTTCTTAATTTTAATGGACAAGAGCAAATTGCAACGACTATTTTGAAACTAGAAAACAAAATATGATTCTAAAAAGGATTTTTGATAAATTTAATGGTACAAAGGACTTATGAACACATACTATCAATAACTATACGCAGATATTAGCGGCAAAATTTTTGAAAAGAATACTTGCTAAGTTTTTAATATTTTCGATTTCAAATCCATTGGCGTAGAAATGGGAGATTTTGGAAAAAACTTGTTTGACATCAGATGTCTCTTGATTGGGTTTTTTAAAAGATATCGGCTCCTGAATTTTATAACTTTGTGGAGTAGTTGTTGGGTAACGAGAAGAAACTATAGCACGACTGGTCTGAATCAATCGCCCGGATGATGCCAATCCTAGCGCTACTAAGGGGAGATGTTTTTCACAGCGAAGTGCATCCTAAATTATTTTTTAGAACTTAATTCTAAACACTGAGATTTAAAAATAAACTATTACAATGATAAATTACTCAAAGCTAGATAAATTAAATGCAGGTATGCTGTTTAAATTGTATTGCCTTAGTCTCAACTAGGACTTTCACAGTGAGAAAGTTTGCACAAAAGTAAAGTAATCACAGTGTGTACCAGAGATGGAAGTGGGGCGGTGGACCAATGGGGAAGGGTGGGGCGTTATGGGGCAAGATTTTTCCAAAGTGGGTACCCATGGGGCAAAAACACTTTTTAGTTAAGAAAGATTGAAGTAAGAGATTGCCAATTTTAGAGATTGTAAAAATATTTTTACATCAATTTCTCTGCTTAAAAAATTTATTTGGAAATTTAATCGCTTTTTGAAAAATTGATTACCACGCATTTTTAGCTCTTGATGAAATTTGATTCTATTCAATGATATCAGCAAGATCATTTTGATTTGATTTGTAGTCAATAGACTTTGCAATTACATTGGAAGGAGTGCAATTTTCATTGTATAAATGTATTACATAAAATATTAGGTTTATAAAAAGCTTTATAGCACTAAAATAAAATTTCATTTTGCTATCAATAATGTTATTAATATGCATTAGCATCACGTTTGATATTAGATTCCTTATGGTAGTAATAGTAGAGATAATACTTTAAAAAATGGTTGTGTATCTTCTAGAAAGTAAGGTTTCAAAATATTTGAGTGGTGGTGTGGTGTAGTGCAATGAAAATTGTCATATAACAAATATAGAGCAGAATTTTTGAATAGGCCAATTTGGGGATGTAGAATATAAAACGTGGGGCAATTTGGGGCAGATGTCAACACTTGGAAATGGTGCAGGGCACAAATTCTGTTGGGCGGAGCAGGGCAGTTCACAAAATCCGCCCCACTTCCATCTCTGGTGTGTCCGGGCCTAAACTATACGACACACACCCACATTTTTATGAGTTGCCATCGCAATACGGACGGGAGACACATGTTTCATAAAATTCTTTGAGACAGCTATGAAGATGGCGGCACACGGCTAATTTTTTACTGAATACAGGTGCGAATTAGTGGCAACAACACATGAAATGGTTCGTGTAACAGGCCGAATTTGTCAGCAATTCAAACAGGGATGAAAATTAAAGGTGCACAATACTTTGCTCACGCTGATAAAAGAAGTAGCTCAAAATTATTGTTGTTTAAAATCTTCATTTAAATTATTAGAACCTAAATTTTAGGAAAAGATTTTTGATCTTTAGATAAGAGGATGTCGTGATTTGGGAAAATATAAGCGAAACAAAAGGGAATACCACTTCAAATTTTCCATAGCTAAGTTCTCTCACTTGCTTTCAAAATAAGGTGCTCATACTTGGAGAATCTTGTTTGCACATCTGCAGATGTAATCAATGACATGCCAAATCTAAAGGCAAAACTTATTGCAAGATATCATCTGCTCCTGTTAGGAATATTGACTGTTTAATGTAACGTTTGCACAACACAGCTCGGTACCAGCAAGCTCTGCGATGTCGACCGAAGTTCTAGCATTAAATTGAGACTCCTCAGGGACGGAAAACACCGTCAGGTATTCATTTGATTATTGTTTAGCAGAATTTGGATATGAACCAGCAGAATTTGGTAAATAGAGCAGCAGACAATCAGGGGAACTTATCATGAGGTTGGTGCAAAACTGTAGGAATTGCACATAAAACCATTTTGAGCGAATTACTGGAGGATAATAAAATGACATTCAATTAGTCCTAAAACAAAGAAATTATATCCGTTAAGTTTAGTTCATACACCAATCTCAGGAAATATAAGTTGCCAGCATACATTTTTAAAGCGATTAAATTCCGTGAATATGTTTGTTAGAAATAATTACATTTTCACAACAAAATGAGGCAACCTACGTTAAAAACCCGCACTATGATTGGATTCAACTAGTAAAAGCAATTCAGAATCGATCATTGTATTTTGTATAAGTCTTCACAAAAGTTGTTGTTCTGGAATGACCCAATCAATTTTCATCAAACCTTATGAAATGACAACAATAACCCCAACAATATACCTGGAATATATGTTGATAGAGATTGCCATTCTTAGCACCGGAATACAGAACGTCGCATTCGCCTTCATCTCTCCAAACCAATCCAGTTGGAGGTTGTGTGTGTTCGTTAAAAGATAAAAAGGGGAGGTATGGACGTCTGAAATCCCACACATTAATGGAAAAATCTTGAAGGAGAGAACAACTAGCCAAATGGTATGGTCTTCTTGGCCGCCATTGCAAAAATGATACAGAGTCAATAGTTGGAATGGTGGTGAGTAAATTAGCGGGTCTAAATTTAGTTGAAATGAAACCAATCACAGTAAAAAGTAAATTAAAAAGTGTTTAAGACATCAATTGCTTATATTGAATTAGAAATCATTCTACTACTAAAAAATCCAGCCTATTGCAAATAAAAAAGCGGTAAATAAACATTTTATAAATATAGTTGTTTTATACAGTTGATCATCTAGAAAATTATCCACTTGTTGTGGATGCCATTATTCACTGCAGCATTCATGGTTATCACTGCAAGATTATCAGTTTTCTCCGAAATGGCTAAATGCTGCAACTGTGAACAAGAGGAGCAATAAATATATCTGATAGCAGGCTTGATCGGTGATTTGTAATCAATTATATGTCCTATAAATTTCAAATATGACCCTATCTACTATCAAAATTACAAAATTGCAACATATTTTTAAATGAGAAATTATCTAATAATGCACTACTTGAGTAAAATTCGAAGCCCTATTTGCGGCTAAAAGCATTAAGAAGTTTCTTTAAATGACATGTTGTCTGGCATTGCAGAAGGTAGGTTTTACAACAATGCAGGTATGTCATTGCTATTAATGAGATTGTTTCCAACAAACCACTTGATCAAAGTCATTTTTCAAAGTTATCTTGAATTTTCATGGTTTTTTACACTGTTAGAGTTTGTTTTTATTGTCAAACTCGATGACAGGTAAATTTCGAATATCTTTAGTGGAGGAATAATTGCAATGCATAGAAATGAGATCTTGGAGCGCTGATTTCTCGCAATAACACATTGAAAGGAGATTGGGCACATCATGGCAATTTTGTAAATTAATTAACTGAATGTCATTAGCAGTAAAAATAGTGATTGCTTAAAATATATTATGAAGAGAAACCTTACATAAAGGCAGCAGACAATATTTTGCAAAATCTATAGATAAATTCCCTACAGCAAATCCAATATGGCCAAAACTTTATCGAATTACTGAAATAATGTTAATTAATATTATTGCACAAAATAGTGAAATATTACCTAAACATGGAAATTATGTACAATATGACTTTATATGACCTAAAAATTACTTACTACTTACATATAAGATTAAATATAGAATTTGGACTTTCTAAACAACCTATGCTAATGCGCAGAAATATGATTATTCAAGGCTTTTGGATGCCCTGCTAATAACTTAATAACAGACATGCATGACAGCAATTGAACAACACGCTTTACTGATGATTGGCAGGTGCTTGGTAAATGTATGTCAGCTGCATACTTAAATCAGCATAAAATTACAACTTTACACAATGTCTACTGTCGAATTAATTCCAAACATATATACTAATATTTGATAACGCGGTATTTTTTGTTATAATTTTGATAATAGTATAATTATATAGAAAAACGTATGCCAAACTTTTGACCATTAGCGTACGATTTAAACAAATTACAGTTGTCTGGTGCCTAATTTGATTGAAATAAAAGGCTCAATTGAAAATTGATGAATAAAATATACACAATTGCATGTGCAAATTTTTAAACAAGAATCATTAAAAAAACGAATGAAAACATCAGCGACCAAAAAAACAATGAAAATTAAATAAATATAGTTGAAAAAATGAACCCCAAACGAGGGATTGTAGCTCACAATGGTAAACGTCTGAAGGCCGATTTCATGGGTAAAAACTCCAATTTAAAGAGCATTTGTAAAAAGAAAATGAAAACCCGTGCAAAACACATTAAATTGAATACAGCTAACAAGTGCAACCCACACATTACTAATGAAGACAAGAAAAATTGAAAATGAATCAGTTGATGATTTAGTGAACTATAATGTAGTGCTTACTGTAAAATTTTTTACCCGTATTCAAGATTCCATATCTTGATAACATTGTCTCTTCCACCAGTTGCCAAATATTTGGAAAATTGGGGATTGGGATTCCAATCACATGAGAGAACTGGACCTAAATGCGCTGTAAACATCAAAACGTGTCTCTGTGTATATCGCATGTCCCAAATCTCAACATGATTCTCAATACCGGCAGAAAATTGGTACTGCTCATTTGGTATGAATCCAACATGTCTAAACAGTTCACCGTAATATTGGGAGTACGAAAAATACATTATATTAAAGCATTTATCTACTAAATTATACTAAATTGTATGCATATTAACCCAATTCAAGCCATAAAAACATTTTTTCAATATTAACCTGGAGTAGAAGTCTTCCTAATTTCTCAAAATTCCCAAACTCAATAAAATTTCTCAAAATTCCCAAATTTTGGTATTTTATCATGTAATTAAAACCATTGATAACATACGATTTCTCAAAATTCTAAATTAATATGAAGAACATTCGTTTTAATATTATAATCGATTCCAGAGTTAGATAGGTCCGAGGAGCCCAAAAAATCCCAGTTCTCAAGGGTTAAATAACGAGAGTAGTGAAACGGAATTAGAATAATACAATATATCACTGTACAAAGTAAAAAATGCACTTTAAAAATAGATTTATAGTTATTATTTTTCCTTTTCATACATTTATCGACTTGACAAAAACTTATCGCATAATTCCGAATAAATCTATTGTAGATCGCATAATCTCTACTAGAAAAACGGTGTGTCCATACTATTTCATTCAAAAATGCAAGAGTACAGTAGAATTGCATATTATTTGTTGACCAAATCAAAAACTATACAACACCCCACTTTGAGAATACAAACGCGAAAACCCGGTGTGAATTTCTGCAAACTTAAAAAAAGTAGTGAATTCAGATGAAAGCTGCGCGATGTGTTATCAACAAAATCTTTTCTATAACACACCAATACCATGAAAATCCTCCAGATGCTGTGAGATGGCATAGCGCAAAGATATTATAATTAAGAGTATTCGTAGCACACCCATCGTTGATTAAAGTATTGTTCTCCTGAGCTGACTATATAATTAATATCATTACCATTACTAAATTTTTGAGACAATATTTTGTGACATTTCTTTAGAATCTGTCGATCTTCAGTTGATTAAATTTATTTGGCTAATTTCTAAGCGATAAGATAAAACCTCTTGCTGCTCAGTAGCCAAGTGAAAACTTGATAAACGTAGAACAGTTTCTGGAATACAAAAACGCTTGATTTTTTTAAGTTTAAACAATTTATTATCTTGCTTTACAAATTTTTATGAGCCGTCTGTCATTAATCTAATAATAACAACCCTT
Organism: Hofstenia miamia; assembly: GCA_900660155.1. Lineage (NCBI taxonomy): Eukaryota > Metazoa > Xenacoelomorpha > Acoela > Hofsteniidae > Hofstenia > Hofstenia miamia. The sequence continues at coordinate 277,117 of CABFPE010000589.1, forward strand.
ATTTTGGAATATTCTATTTTGTCCTACTTCGTAAGTTCATTGCATATGTTATTCATTGATTATTTACATCATGTGTATTAATTTTTAATGTAAGAATCATAATTCCTAAAAAAACTTCATTAATGCACTACAGATCAACTCAAGCCGCAAAATAGCAGCGTGTACTGAATTGACATAACAGAACATTTTTATTGAAAATGAAACACATTATGTTCCTACGGTTTTCTTTATCAATTTCTTATCGCAAAGAGCCAGGCTCGTAACTTCTATCAGTGTTGCATGAACCACATCTGAGAATGATGTTATAATTGTATGCTGAGGGAATATGAGTGAATTATCCAGAGTACTTGCATCTCTCTGAGCTAATATTGAGTTCGTCAGTGCTATGTCGCGTCTTACAAGATCCAAAAGTGTTTTGAAACTTGAGATCTACTGAATTCACAAGTTAACGGCTATTCATATAAAAAATCTAATCCAACGAAGATGATGAGGAATCTTTTATAAGCAATGGCGTTCATTCTTCCGAAAATTTTGATGACGTACATATTAATATGGAGGAGTCGGACTCGAAATTATCGACAGCTTCATCGCCAAACACTACTCCTTCAGAACAGAAATTCTAACAGGAAAACATAGTCATACAAAATGGCCGAAATTGAATACTGATGAGTGCGAATTACGTCTTAGCTGAAAAAGAAATGCGAATATCATACGCCATACCGGTGGAGCCACATTATTCCTTGGAAAACATGTTGATTGAAGAATTTTGTGAATTATTTTGGAAAGGCAATTTGCACATAATTATTTGGAATACAAATGCTCATTTTAATGACAATGTCGAAAATCCATTATCCACTTTACTAGACAAATCGGAACTATATTGGGTTGATAATTGCAAGAGATGTTTTGAAAAGCAACGACAAACTGTGTAGAAGTCTATGTAAAATCCGTAAAAGGTTTATGTTTGCTTTCAGCGACAATTAGTGTACCACTTCGATTTGATGTGAAATCAAGCAAACTTACAAGGAAAGGAGAAAACAAGTTTTGACACACACATGTGATGAAAAACTTACAAAACTGTTTTAAATTTTGACAATGTGGCAATTGATGAACAGGTGATGGGATCCAGATCTCGCTCTCCCTTCACATAACATATACAATCGAAGCCAGATCCAGTTGGAAGAAAATTTGGCTTTTGTGTTGTGTTCCTGGCTTTTGTAAGTCATGTATTGAATAAGCTTTAACAAAAGGTTGGCACTTTTTAACAATTGAATTAGCTGTAAGACGATGCAAGCTTCGCTGTGAATTTGCTTTGATTTAAAATTTTGATAATGTAATTTATTACCAATAAATTTTGAATCTAAAATTTCCTTTAAAATAGAAACAGATTGATACAATATTAACAAATAAAACAAATTAATTAATCAAGTGGTCAATTCAACATGTTATGCAAAATAGACTGTTTAAATTTTAGAGGTAGTGCTAAGAATTATATTTGATGACATTTGAGTAAAAATAGATTTTCTCAACAGCCTGGTATCCCAAATTAGCGATGATTAGTGAGCGATACAAACATGACCAAAATTTTATATTTACAGGATCCTTGTCAAATAAGGGTCCGATTTTGTTAATAAGGTAATCAAATAACAGAAGTTTCGCTGAAGTCAACTTGTAAAGGCTGAAAAATGGCCGTATCACACACATCTAGTCAGGAGGATAGCGGGGTGGCAGGAAAAACTTAAATTTATATTTTCAGAACATGATTAAAAAATAGATACCTTAGATGTCCATCTTTAGGACAATAATGAACAACTGCCTGTTGTCGCAAATCGAATATTGCAATGGCATCATGAGCACCTGTCAAGAGCAATTTTGGATCTATATTGCTGAAGTCAACTTTGTACACCGTGCGTTCATGCTTCTCAAGCACACGATCTTGCTTTTGTTTCCCCACGCGAGACAAATTCCACACAACAACATTGCCATTTGTAGAGCCTAAGTTATTCAACCCTAAGCTAATTTCAAGAAACAAGATCTAGAATCATTTCGAAACCGTACAATTTAGATACATTACAGGTTAGCATGAATGAGCTAGACACGCAGAAGTTTTGCATAGGAGGCTTTTGCTAAAGTTCAATACAACTTAAATAGGTTACTATGGCGAATTATTATCTCTAAATTTATATTTTTTCTCAAATATAGTGAACAGACAGCTTGCAAAAAAGAGGGAGGCAAACATGTAATTCTGCGTATTAAAATTCATTAGATACCTGTTGCATTCATTATTGCTCAATTATTAAATATTCATTATATGACAAAATGTTGAAGTAGTAGAACCACTATGAGTGCAAATTTCAATAAACATTTCTTAGAACCACATATCTGAAAATTAAATTCATTGAATACTTCGAAAAAATTCATTGAATTCTTTTTGCCATAATACAAAATGATTTTAAAATCTTACAAATTCATTACTCCTATACACAAACCTCTAAAAGAGTTGATGCAAAATGACAATCAAAATACACTGTGCGACTAAATTACATATAATAACGTTTTAACACATAATTTCTACATTTCATTTTGTTGAAGCATATGATTTCAGACAGAGTGTAATGAGAAAATGACGACAAACAGAAAGAGCAGTGAAATTCAAGAATGAAATTAATGATAAAGATGGAAGGTAACAAACGTTTGGACTTATGACAAAAAAAGTTACTTTAGTTGTAGGCTTTGCTAAAATTAAAAAAAAATCACAAAAAATAATGCTTAAATTACCTGTAGCTAAAATGTTTGCATCATTCTGACACCAAGCGATATCAGTTGAGCTGAAGTTTAAATTCATATTTTTGCCAACACGGAGGTTAGAAACTTCCTTGAACTCATTGCAGACATCGGATGGAGCAGAATATATTTTTAGAACATTTCTCCCAGCAACTGCTATTCTGTCATAGAGTGGGGATGCTGCCAAAGCATTTATTGAGTCAACAACATTTACAAATGTTGTCTGGTATCTCATTTTCCATTTACATTTCTAAAACAACTGAAAATATGCAAAATTTTATTGAGGCTGACTATAAAATAACAAATGAACTAGACTTTTCTAACAGCTTTGCTTTAAATTGTAGCATTAATACACCAAAAATCGAGAAGATTATTTGATAGGCAATGGTATATATATATAATTATATATCAATGGTATATATATATAATTATATATCAGTGTATAATTTGAGATGGAGGACTTTAGCAAATATGTAACGTATCTGTCTAGTAAACTTCTAGAATTCCAAAGCCAAGCATAAGTATGTTAAATTTAAACATCGTCAATTATACTAGCGCTAGTCAATAAGTCTTGCACATTTGTTTATAAAATTCGCTAAAAAGCAATTTATTATGAAAGTTTACAATCCTTCAACAATCTCCTTCACTGCGGATCACACTCTCTCACATTTGAAGCAGTTTTTGAAATCGTTCAATAATTCGTTGTTCAAAGAACGACTCTGGGTCTTCACAAAAGTCTTCCAGCCGCGCAACGTTTGCTTCTGATAGGTTCTTTCAGTTTCGCAAAGATGTTGAAACCTTGCAGACTAAGATTCGGACTGTAACCTTCATCTAATGCTGCTGCTTTCAAATGAGCGCTTGTTTCTTCGCGTAAGCGTGTTGCTTTTGGCGCAAAAATATTCTTAATGAGATTTAGCATTATATTCGCTGAAAGTTATTTTTAACGAATTTTATATACAATGTGCAAAACTTAGCCCTCATATTATTAAAAAAATAATTGAAATATGGTTCTGTTAACTATAATTAAAGAACAAATATTGTAAGAACTACTAAAATAAAACACACTATAAAAATGTAATTGTATAAGAGCTCAAAGTAGAACATAAGCAAAAATTTCAGAAAAAAAGAAAGACCAAATTCAGAACAAGTAGGATCCAATTCAGAAGAGCAATATCAAATTCAGAAAAAGTAAGATACAATTCAGATTGCTCATAAACTAAATAAATGTGAAGGAACACGAAGGCCTCTATTATTCAACTCTCCTGTAATTTTTGGTCTATGACGGGCAGCTAAGATGTTTTGATCTGCAACATTAGCATGTTACCTTCTTCTAGTACAGATAGGTTGGATATTTACACAACTACTAGATTGCTTAGTTGCTCTCAGTATTATGCAGAGCCCCATTAGCTCTATTTTACAATATAAAAATACTGCTTTATTGCTACATACTTTGATGAAATAGAGACCTTCGTTAAGTTCAACTTGTAAATTTTGATATGAATATTTCAACTGCCACATTTTGGAACCATATTATTCTACGATTATTAATCCCGTGGGTATCGTTACAAATCAAAATACACGGCTGATTAGTTTCATGTAAAACTAATTAAAGTTTTCAGCATTATCAAATGGTGATCCACTATAAATCCAAAAGAAAATGTTAAAATTTCACAATAGCCATCTATATTATTTATTGGAGACGCATTGTAAACGATTAACTGAATAATTTATAGTTTTATGAATTGATTTACATAATTATAATATCATTTAAATGTATATGCTGTTTAAATTATTTATTTAGTGAAATAAGGTGATTTCCAATATTTCAATTATGTGTAACTAATTTGCATGCTTAAAATGTTTATTGTTCCACAAGGGTTCAAACGGGGAGGCTGTAATTGTTCATGAACCTACTCATGTTCATTCTGGAATCGAATTTACATCATTAACCATACACAAATAAACTTATGGAACTTTGAAATTTTAAATTTGATATTACTGGGCGCAGCGTTCCATGGGTGTCAGACATTTATCTGCAAAAAATAATTTTTTGTAGAACTTTTAGATCAAAATCAGTCGTTAATTGTGGCGAAACCAAAACGAGCCCCCGGTGATTTTCAAAAATTTAATTTTCTTTGCTTGACAGTGACAGTCTATACTTTAACCTTAGAAAAAACCATTGATGAGAACACCTACCAATTTATAGTTGCCTTCCCATTGGTATACAGATTTCTGACCATTTCTGACTGGATGTTGTTAAAGAAACTTTTTTGGATACTTAAGAGCAAATGACAGCACAGGAAAAGGTTTGTTGGACAAATTGTCGACACGAGCAGAGGAACTGCAACTGAACGTGGTAGAGTGTCACGGACAATCATATAAGGTGCTAATATGCAAAGAAAAAATTTGGCATACAAGCAAGTATTTTGAACATCAATCTCAAACTGTGTATGTGCCTTGTGTAAACCATACATTAAATTTAGCTGAAGTTGATAGGGCCAAGTCATTTACTGACGACATGGCATTTTTTGGAGTTTTGACAAGGCTGTATATATTTTCTTCTTCAAACCACCGTTGGAACATCTTGAAGAAGAATGTATCATTGTCTGTGAAATCTCAATCAGACATTCGCTGGGAGAGCCGCATCAATTGGATAAAACCTCTTTGCTACAATTTTAAAAATGTTTTAGCACTGTATACAGAAAAAAGATGCGAAGACTGCCTCTGAAGCAGTGTTACTAAAAATCACTTGTCATCTTGGACATTTCTCTTGTCAGTGATTACTTGGTATGATGTTCTGTTTCAGATCAACAAAACCAGCAAACTTCTGCAATCTTATGGTACGCTTAAGTGTAATCGAAACAGAAATCAAAGCAACAGAAATATTTTTGGAAAATTTCCGCAAAATTGCAAAAGTGAGTTGTGGAAAAGAAATCGCTAGAGTTAGGAATCGATTGCACTGCTCCTGAAGTTAGAACATGAAGAAAAAGAAAAAATATTCACCTATGAGGGTACAGATGAAGTTGGTCGCTTTATCCAAGATTTGCTATGGAAGGCGTAGACAATGAAATGGCATCGATTCGTGACATTGCTGCTGTTATTTCTTTTATATTTTCGAGAAACAGACTATGTGTGGGCATAAAGAAAAAGCTCTCTTCAGTAGCTGTCAAAAATTCCAAGATGGGAGGTATTGATGCGGCCGCAATGGAGCTTTGTCGGAAAAAATCTTTAAAGGATAACAGGTAATTTATCTCACAAATACAAACAAACTAATGTGTGCTTAATATATTCACCGTGGTGTTCAAAGCGCTTGTGTAGACACCCAATCCATGCTGTGAAACAGTCTTGCAAAATGTCCCAATCGCATTGTAGCAGCTTCTGATTTATTGATATTGTAAAAGCCTTGATGTGGATAAAAGCTCTGTTTAAATCTTTGAAAATACACTAAAGTCCAAAAGTTCTAAATATGGTAAGTAGGAAGAATGAGGAGCCACAATGATTCGTTAGTCTTCCAAGAACTAATGGTGTGTCTAAAATTATTGTCATTGTGAAAGGCCAATCCGTATTGGTCATTGATGCTAACGTAAAAAATCGACAATAGAACCAAGAATGTTATGATAAGTCATGTTCACATATCGACCCTCTAGAAGACAAGCAATTCTATACAAGTCTTCAAGATGAAGATGATCAATAGAGCCATGTTAATTGTGCACATTTTTCGTCTTATCCAAGCAAGATAATGTTCTATCGTTTGTTTTCATTTTGATGGAGCATGAACCATTGTTACCAAATGAATCATTAATGCTCAAACTGGATCGAAAATCCACTTGAAAATAAAAACTAAAAAAAATTGAAATATAATAAATCGCAAATAGCTTAGAATTATTGTAAAATAAATGTTTATTACCCTAAAAACACGAACTCGAAAACCCTGATGGTACTCTTTGCACTACTGTCCCACTATTTGTATTTTCTTGAAAAAGTGCATTCCCTAGTTCAATTAACTAACAAACAACAAAGTAAACACATTTTTTGTAGAATCGTGCTGAGACTCAACTGTTTAGTACTGAAAATTCCCAGAAAACAACGTCTGGGTCAATATTTTTGAAATCCAAAAATTTCGAAAAGTACAACTGTTCTACTAGTTAGATAAAAACTATGATTATAAAATGTTATGCATTAAATTGTTTTTAAATACACTTTTCAGTTTATGAAAAAATTAAAATTTTAATAAATTAGCTATTATAATATAATAAGTTTACTAGGGATTGATTCTAGTTACTATTATCAAAAAAATTCGAAAACAATGTTCTAATAATATCATTTGTATTGAAACTTAACCCTAGCCCTCCTCCTAATTTTTCGAAATTTTTAGACGACACCAACCCAAACCCAGACTAAGTCAAAAACTCTGTTTGCCTTTAGAATAATTTCGTTCAAAGAGACTATCTCATGACATCGTCCAAATATCGGTTGGTACTCTAAAGGAATACTGAATATCTCAAAACAAATACCAAAAATCTCAAAACGGATACTGAGAAAATGTAACTACGGAAACCTTTGTTAGCTTTCAACCAATAGCAATCGCTATGAAATCATATGTTGATAGCATTTAGCCACAGAATTAAAAATTGTAATTTTTTAGGGGTTGTGACTGCAGCTTGATATTCAAATATAGGGCAAATTTAGAAAATTTAAATTGGATTTCAAAAAATTTTTAACTAAACATGAATACGGAAATTAATTGCCTATTAAAAATAAAAACGTTTACAATAATAATATGATTATCTCTTTAAACTATGTCCCATATACATCTGTTACAAACTATATATTCAGTATCCGTTTTGAGATATTCAGTATTCATTTTGAGAAATTTGGTATTCGTTTTAAGTACCAACCCCAAATATCACATATGTTTATAATTTGCTACATTTGCAAAAAACGATAATTTCTGGGTTTTTAAGTCGAGTTCGAAATTTTACATTTCGAGTTCAATCTTGAGCATATTTTGAAAGAAATTTAGAAATGGGGGATATTCACAAAATTTTAAATTTTTTTGAAATAGGCTAATTTTGTATTTATTTGAGTGATATTTACAAAAAAAGTGTACCAGACCCTGAAATTTATTAGTTTTTCTTTCATTTGATTTTTATTTTCACAATCCCATTAACGAGATTTCATTTTTATGACGTCATTTCAATGTAAACAAATTTGTTAACATGTTTATTTCAATATCTTTTACATTATAATATACTCTACAAGTTATCAAATTTGTTTACCCTGAAGTCTAGATTACATCTTATTCAACAATTAACTTTTTTAGAATTTTATCGTCCCTTTTGATTCTATTGATATTTACGCGTCTTTCATGCATTTTTTAGTAAATTTTGTCAAGTTTTATGGTGTCGAGGTTAAGGTTCTCTATGTCGGTTTCAAGAGAACTGATGTTGATAAGAAGTATAATGCTATGAATTTCTTTTGGATGGCAACAGCAAATTTCACTGAAAAATACTACTACAGTGAAAATAGACATACACTATAAATGATTAAATATTAAAATAATATGAAATGTCGAAAATATTTAAATTAGTCTATATATGAGGGTGATGACTTTTTTAGGTGTTCACAACTAGCCCTAATCTTAATCAGAATCTAGCCCTAACACTAACCAAAAATTTGATTGTTTTATTGACCTAGTAGAAAATGCAAGCCATTATAAACTTTGGGGTGAACACATATAAGCCTAAAAATTTGGAAAACTTTTCGAGAAAATAGATTTCGTGAACTCCAATTCAATGTGTTTTGAATTTGTTGAAATTTGTTTTCGGGAAGATTTGCTGACACCCTTTTGGACAAACCAACGGTAAAGGTAATTAGGCCTGAAATGTGCAATAAACATTTTCAAATTTTTTGAAATAACTTATTACATTTCCAGATTAGCGCTAAGAATTATTACAATCAAATTTGATTGTAATATAATAAAACACAAATGTCTTATATTTTGCTTCAAAAATTACAAAATTTTGTAGTTATTGAGAATTTGAGTTACTTTTAAATAGTCATGTTAACCAGGGTATTTCTAATTTCTATTCATAGTTATTATTGAGATAGTATAGTGGGCGATATATTTATGCTTAGAAATCCATTATTTAAATATACTGCATTCAGTTTCACCATACGAAATAAATATGTGATCTAAAACATTTTGTAATCTAATAATAATACTGGCGTTATTGCAGATCAGTGGATCCTGATTTCTGAAAGCTGAAATCAATTCAAATCCATGCTAAGGCTTTACATCATGCTCTTCTACACATCATTTCAATGATTTCTTACTATCTATAATGTTTTCTCTTTGATTCGGCATGGAGGCAAATAGTTGTTTTAAATGATTACTGTAGCTTACCATTCAGGCAACAATTTTGGTTTACATGGTATACAATGTAATTCGATATCTTTCATAGAAATTTCGTTAATAAATTTTGATTTGTCAATCAACCAGAATTTGTATACATACTGTAGGTTATTAATCCTCAATTTTCCTTATTAAAATTTTTAAGTATTCTATCATGTCTGAACAGGCCATAATCTGACTGATAACTTTGTTTGCATCTTCGTTTTCTCAAAGGGTCTTGTTCATTGTTTAGACAGATGTACAATAAACTTAAAAGGATTACCTGTGTTAAGATTGTTACACTAGCTAAAACATTTTTTCACATTTTAAGCCTATGGGAAAATGGGCTCAGCTTGTGCTTTGTTAACTTTTCTTAAAATTTCATAGTACAAAGCTCAAGTATTAGTTTATATATATATATATATATATATATATATATATAATATTTGAAAAAATAAATATGAAAAATACCATTTCCACACAAAACCTGAATATTTTTTACAGGTTGATGGTGGAGTGATCCAAACGGTTACGTAACTTCTTGAAGATATTTATATTTGCAATTTAATGAACTTTGTAGCTCTCAAATTTCTATATTATATATTTTGAAATTTAATTTGCTTTTAGTGATGGGTTTCAGTGAAGAAGACCTTGTGGACAAACTGGAGAACCTTACTCCATCACAACAAGGAATTGAAACTTTGTCACATTGGATTATACATCATCGTAAGCATGCTAAAAGAGTGTGTAAAATTTGGAATAGGACACTACAAAATGGTGTGGGTTACTTTTTATATTAATTGTTACACTATTCATTTCTTAATAGCGAAGCCGCAAATGAAGTTACCCCTAATTTATTTGGCTAATGACGTTATCCAAAATAGCAAGAAAAAGGGTCCTGTGTATAACACCGAATTTAAAGCGTATCTTTTGGGTGCTTTCCGCTCAACTTTTAAGTATTTTTTATTTTAAGTTTAGTTTTTTACTAGTTATAAATCTACTTACTATAATAATTATCAAGTTATTTCATGGCTACTTTAGAACTGCTTCTGAAAAAGAGCAGAAGGCACTACAGCGGGTTATAAAAATATGGATAGAAAGAAATGTCTACCCTGCAAATTTTATGAGCAGTATTAAAAACACCGCTTGTAAGTTCAATTTTTATTTTTAAATTTTGAATTGACAGCATTTACCATAATTTGCAAGTGATTAATATTGAAAATACATCTTTTGAATAGTATCTGTTAGCATATAGATGATTATGAGCTTTATAGTGTGGGATATTTTATGTACCTGAAAATGACAATTTATATATTTTGTTTGATATTTTTATTGGTCGTGAATGTGTTATGATTTTTCGAATCTAGGAAAACCCTTTACAAGTTTTAGTTTCAATTAACCCCTTGAGGTTTGGTGGTACAAACATGTACCACCTAAGCAAATCCGTTTTTCTAGACTGCTATAATTCACAGTATATTTTTATTGTGCATGATAAATCTTAAGATAATCGCAAGTTAATATATTTATATAGTTTCAGCCAAATTGCTCCTCAACCTTTTTGTTTTGTAAATTGAGTATGATATTCCTGTTTGATCTGATCACTGATTTCGAAATTCATATAATTAATCGAATCATGTGGGTTTAAGAGAGTATTTGTCTACCAATGTTTGAAAAATATTATATTGATCCTAGTTTCTTGCCATTCACTTTTGGTAGTCATTAATGGTCTGCATGTACATAAATATACCACCTTAGTGTAACATCATAGATGCATTTCAAAATTACATTTGGTGATAGGCACTTGGTACCATCTGTTTAATTCAAATCATTCGTTTTTACTACTAATGCAGCTTCAGGTTTATTATTGTCCTCAAAGCATTAAGAGCTTTTTCGTTTCAATTAAAAGCTTTGGCTATTCTACATGTATATAATAGAATATAATGCGTTTAATATGTTGGTAGAAACAAAATGTTTGCTTATACTAATTAGCAATTATCATTTTAATACTGCCACTGGTGTGCTTAAACATTTGTTGAAGCATTTCAATGAATTGGTGCTTTATTGTTACTCATCTGTTCTTAGCACCTGAAGCGGCGACGTCGCCGGTGCTAACAACTGCGAAAAGTTCTAAATCCTTTGAACAGGAAGAAAGCATTGAAGATGCGACAATTCCTGAAGTAAGTGATTTATTTTTTTATAATGATATTTTCTGTATCTTAGCCTGAAGAGCTGATTAAACTTTTAAATGAACTGGACACTCAAGCTGCATCAGGTGATGCTCAAATTCGCGAGAAAATCTCAAAATTGCCTTCTGAAGTTCAAGATCCATCTGTGTTAGAAACTATAACAGGTAATAGTGTAAATGTATGATTTAATAACTGCTTCCGTAATTTTAAGACATCGAGTCGGCTGATCGATTGGCAAATATTGTGGATGAAGCCTGTTCTCTTCTTCAAACCTATAATGCGCGTTTGGTTAAAGAGATGGAGGACAGAAACAAGGCTAGTAATTGGTTGACTAACTACGTCAAACATCAGACAATTCATCTAGAAACAGAAAAGGCTGAATTAGAGGTATTTCTTTAATAAGATTCATCTCTCTATTTATCAAATATACGATATTTTGTAATCAAATTGTCATTGAAATTGTGGGAATAATTTGTTTTCGAAATTCGCACGCAATTTTTTATACGAGGATCACCTTCCAAATAATATATTTTTTCTAAGCGAGATTACAATTCTTAAATCCTATAGAAAATCTGTGGCACATCGTAGGAGAACAAGTTCGGAAGAGAAACCCATCGACAATTTATGGAGCATAATTGAGGATGAGTGAAAAAAAGTAACCCGGAACTTTGTCAGAAACTGGCACGATCTTGCGGTCGTTGTTGTTCAGAAGTTTTAAAAAATAAAGGATTCCACACATCATATTAAATGTTTATCAAATGATTCTAATGAATTATTGTACTTTTCTCAGTGAATTTTGATTTTATATGCGCTTTTGGTTTTATCATTCTCTTATTTTGCACATCACCCATTTTTGCTGAATTGTATGTTCTAGTATAATTTAGAAACTAATTGGCAAATGATTTTTTAATGATTGTTTAATATTTGCGTTAAGGAACTTAAAGAGAAGTTATCAAGAGTTGATCAAGTCAGAAAGGAGCTGTCGTCACACATCAACAACCTACCAGATCTCGCACATTTAAAAACTTCATCGCCTTTGCCTTCAGTTAACGATCTTTTCAAACCTCTGAAGTGATTTTAGCAGTATTTTTGTAAATTGTACATGTATTCATTTTATTTGTTAACTTGTTATTAGCTGTTTAATGGATTACAAGAAATCTATTATTTTTTTAAATTTATTTCACTGTATTGAGTAATTTCTTGTGTAAACTTGAACTGTTTAAAGGAATTTTTCAAATAGTTTTCATTCAACAATAATATTCATAAATACTAAAATTAATGTTTGTAATAAACAAGACATTAGTCAAAGTAAATTTGTAAATTATCTAGGTTTTTAAATAGACAGGACTTAAAATAAGATACTTTTCTCTCTCATAAATGGAAAAAGATTACATCTTTTAAAATCTTTTAATAAAATAGTCCATATTAAGAGGGAATTTTTGTAAATTGACGATGCTCAAGTTGAACGAAATAAACCTCTTTTAGTCTGTTTTTATTAAAATTACTAAAGATCATTAACAATAAGTTATTGTATTGTTAACATTTATCTGAATAAAGAATATCTTATCTAATATCAACTCTCAACTTGAAGTTGGACTATTTTCAGAATTTCCGAAAGCAGTGGTTAAACTACAAAATCTCAAAATCTGTTTGGGGCAAAAAGTATAATTTTGGCGAAAATCAAAGAATAAAAACTAAGAGACTAAATGAACCAGCTAAGCAGTCTCAAACAATTCACTTTCCGTACATCTAGATGAGAGTGAAAGCGTGCTAGGGGCGTTAATAATAATAAGGACATCTTGCAGGAGATGTGAAATGATGTCTGCCATGGACTCTCCTATCATTGCAGACATGCCGATTTCTTCTATTCTGCAATGAAGGAATCTTCCCAGATAAAAGACGCAGTTACATTGGAATATGACGTAATCACCTTCTCCACATATAGGTGGTTTTCTATCTTTTCATGTTATAATGTTAAATAATATAAATATTGAGTAATATAGTCAATACTTTAGGTGAAGTCTTTAGATCGTCCAGAGTAAAAAAGCACAATGTCTATCAACTTTTACTTGGTTAAGTAATGATTCAAAACCATGTTTTACATAATTTTACGGCTTAGAATGCGGACATTTCTCAATTCTTATAATGAAAATACATGTATAGCGAAATACAGTTTTAGACATATATGGATGAAGCGCCCAATCTGCAACCACTGATTCCATGAAAAATGCTCCCTTAAATAAACTTTTAGTTTATTGAAATAATTATGAATCAATATTACTGCGTTGCTAAATATTTTACTTAGAAATCTGACCTTAGTAGATAATAATTTGAATGTATTATGAATGGTTATAAACATTAATATAATTATTATTTATCACTTTAAAACATTTTGCTAAAATAAGCGAGTAACAATGTCCTAAGTATACCAGAAAATATTTTTCCGATATACGAGTAGTAATATTTATATTATTGATGATTCAAAATTTTATTTTCAGGTTGCACTTTTCCGTCCTAACAGAGAATTCACAATTTTTTAATGACATATTATGAAGAAAAACTTTATTTGATTTGGAATGATGCATGATCACGCGGAAGATGACTGAGATAACTAAAATCTGTGTTATGTTATGAGATAAGATTTTAGTTAAATTTCAAGGAAAAGAGCAATTTATAAAAACAATGACTTTATGCTACAGATCGATATTTTCAAATATTTTTTCTGAAGGATGTCAAATTTAAGCATGTCTATATTGTCACAGTTAGTGTTATGCTTATTTCTCATATAACCATATTTGGTTTAACGAAATTGGATATTAATTAATTATAGTATTTAAGAAGAAGACAAATCTATATTCAGAAATAGTTTTAACAATAAATAAAATACTGATAACAATTCTGACAACAGCAAGTATTGAGAAGTATCAATTTCCGTCCTAATTTTTTTTAATAACTCAAAACAGCGCCCATTGCTAAGCAAACGTTGTCTTAGTTAACGCACAAATTTCTTACCGTTAATTGTAATAACATATTTACTGGGTATAATCATGTAATCCTTTACATTTACATAAGATTAGAATTAGTATGAAACTTCATATCATTGACATATATTAAGTAGAAGAGCTCCAAGGGTTCCTTGCGGGACTCCTTTTTCAATACATATCCAGTCTGAACGGATTGTTTTCTTTTTTTAATAAGTAAAATATATATTAGTAATCCTATTAAACGTTAACAACAAATTTATAAAATTTACATGACGATCTATGATATTTTACAAAATTAACATTACAAAATAGAATATTTAAGAATCACCAAATTTAAAATTGTTTTTTTAAAAAGAACGCAAATCAATACATATAAAATTAACATTACAATGATGATTTTTTGGGTGATCGATATTGGATAAATTGTACAACGGTTGAGATGCTGTGGATAACACTATTCTTATACAATATGCAGACGATACCTGTATATTTTCCGCCAACAAGTCATTAGATGTTGCAATAAAAAAAGTGGAATCCAACTGCCAGTCACTAAGCCATTATTTCGCTATGCACAAATTACGCAT
>CABFPE010000589.1:303040-331742 GCA_900660155.1 Hofstenia miamia
AAAAACTCGGAAATAGAAGAAAACTCGATCGAACTCAGAATTTTCTTTAAGAAAATACTGGAACTCGTAACGTAAAAACTCGACCTCGATTTGAAAACCCCGAACTGTATTATACAAATTTTTCTTCAAAAATTGTGATCAATTGAATTCATATGTATTTTGCTTGTAAACGAGCAAAAAGAGGACAATTGTTATTCCAAATAATGAAGATATTTCACTTAAGATAAAGACTTGATTTAAATCAAAATTTTATAGTTTTGCTTAATTATACAATTATATTTTGTTATTTTTTAATTAAAGATAATTATTTTTATGACTTCGTGGTTTTATATGCTATATTGCTTAAATATATACCATGTGCTATCGCGTGTTACCACGTGCTACAAATATGCTGAATTATGACAAGGTATCGGTCTATATCGATTATATTTTAAACGTTTTGAGTATTTCCTATCGTTTTTGACCCTATATNAAGGTCGCAAAACTTGATCGGAAGAAATCGAAAGAGAAATCATCAAAACTCGAACACAATCGAAAATACCGTAAAAATTAAATTTCAATTTCTTTACCAATCGCAAACAACTATTTTTTAGCTTAGAATGACTGTACAATAAATATTTNTCCTATCGTTTTTGACCGTAAATTAGTGTTTATTTAATCCGCGGATCGCTATTCTACAAGTTCGCCGACATTCATATGGATGTAACATTGCGGATGTAGAAAAATTTTTGAAATTTTTTTATGTTGATTATTCTTATTAAAGCTATAATTATTTACTGCTTAGTTGCACTTGGAATTTCCTGAGAAATTTTTCGTTTATATCTGTGTAGAGCATATTGACATAGTTAAAATGACTTAAATCGATATGGCCATTTTTCTAACCTGATTTAGTTGCTCTGCAAAATTTAGATTTATGTCAAAAATTATTCCGAGGTACTTAAAAGACTCAACGTGTTTTATTTGAATGCCGTCGAAATTAAGTTTGTATTTTGAAGTATCAGTAGATTTAGTTTTTGATTTAACAATACAGAATTGAGTTTTTAGTGGATTTACTCTTAGTTTTACAGAAGCATATAAATTTTTTCAATTATATTGAATCTTCCAGTGTTACTCAAACGAAATATTGTTTTCGGCATATTGCAAAATATTACATAATATTCTGTTTGAAATCATTTTGCAAGCACTAAAAAACAATGTTTCCAAAAATGTCTTGTGGAACACATTTTTCTAACATCGTAAACTTTTTCGTAATACATTTTAAATAATGGTTTCTTTTCATTACCAATGTCAATGATATCTTTTCAAGGTTTCTTTAATATTGTTAAATATTTCAATGTCAACAATCGATCAATATTTTCTAGACACAAATATTGCAAAAACAGAATTAGATTTGTTCAAGAAGTGAGTTACTCAAAATCCCATTTAATGGAATTGATTAACAGATGCGTCAAGTTTACAATGTAACTGTAACTAGGTTTAGGGTATGATATTGTTACCCAACTTTCTTTGAAACGAAATGTTGCCCGATCTCGGAGGATCAGATGCTGCGTTTTGATCTGACCGAATTGTGTTAAGAGAAACTTAAGCGTAATCGTTAAAGTCATAAAAATAATTATCTTTAATTAAAAAATAACAAAATATAATTGTATAATTAAGCAAATCTATAAACTTCTGATTTAAATCAGTCTTTATCTTAAGTGAAATATCTTCATTATTTGGAATAACACAAAAAAGTTTAGAAAAGACTCGATGAAATGTTTGCAAAAAGTAGTTATTATCTCGAAATTCCAATTTTGATTTTAGATGAATAAACATACACTGTGAACACAAACGGCACAAAAATTTAAATTAGTAAATTACAAAATGCACGATTGCTGAAAGCTCAAAAATATAAGCAACTGCTAAAAATAAGGAAAATTTATATAATTTACTTCAATTAACACTTCATCAGCAATGAATTTGATTTAATACTGAACGCACAAATTTTATTGATCAATCAATCAAATACATTACTTTGACGCATGCAAAATGCCTATATTCTCTTAAAAGCTGTCAATGGCACTTGCGCGAAACTCTAGTTGTTAACACTGCCTATTTCATAAATGCTTTGGACATTCCCCAATGGAGTCACGATAGGAAAGTTATATAAATTAAATGTAACACTAAATTGTATATTAATCACTTCTATTCGAACACTAATTTATAAAAATATTGACAAAAGCATAAAAACTAATTTATATGCCAAATTTGCGTATATTTCGAACTAACGAGGTTCTAGAGTTAAAGGCTTATTCATGGTAGAGCATGATTGGCTGCTGTTCCCGGTGATTGAAATATTGACATGGCACGATGTGTGTCAAGGATCTGCTGACGTCGCAAATCATGCTCTTGAGCCTGCTGAGCCTGCAACAGTTGATGATTGAGAGAAGCAGCGAGAGCCTCATCAGCAGGGCGCGGTGGCATCATCCCTGAATAGTAGCCCTGCAACATGGCTTGGATTTGGAGATCCCGTTCACGATTGATCAAGGCTGCTTGTTGTAAAGTAGCATAAGCTGGTGGGGGATGCATTAATCCAGCCAATGCGGAATCTGGATGAGGTGTATTCATACTGTTCAAAGTCGCCAACTGTTCAGGTGAAAAGCCTAAACTGGCTGCTGCGGCTGCCATGTGTAGATGTGTGTGAAGATGAGAGTGTGAATGATGATGCGCAGCTGCAGCTGTTTGTCGATTCAACTCATTGATTCTTTCCTGTTGACGAAGACGATCTTCTAGAAGGGGGTCAGGATGGGGAGGTGGAACGAAACTATGTAGAAGACCAGCTTCCTTCAAGCTTCGTTCACGTAAGTCTTTCTCTTTCGCTTCCCGCATTACGCGCTCGTGAATAGGGAGCGCCATCTCATGCTCGCGCAGCTCTCGATGGCGTTCCAAATCAGCAGGAGAGAATCCTCCTCCCAGAAGCATTCCAGGTGAGTAATGTGCTCCAACATTACTTGTTGGTAAATATGACAGCAGTTGCTGCTGTTGATCAAACATTGATGATGGTGGGAATGGACGTTGATGAGGAGGCATAAATCCTCCTAACGACTGTCTAGAAGGGGTTGATGTCTTATGAAGATTGAAGCCAGCTCGAGTCGATTCTTCCAATGATGTGGAAGGACGTGGGGACTCGCAAACTTTCTAAATAGACCAAAATTAATATGAAAATATTACAAATACACTGAAAAATGTTATTCAGAAAAATCTAAATTTTAGGAGTAACTCTTAACTACACTTTCACAATCACATTTCAACATCAATTAAGAAATTGCAAAATTAGCTTACATCTTTACGTTCCTGTGGTTGTTCCACTTTTCGTGGCTCCTCTTTTATAGTTCGCGACTTGTAGGTGTTACCAACAGCTGGCTGTGCTATAATATCGGTCCGTGAGCACGAGTTGCCATTTTGGCGTGCGAGACACCGGATTAACTTTATAGTCCTAAAAGCACCGTTGAAATAGCAAAATATAGGTTATAATTATGTAGAAATCCTCAAAAATTTTGTTGTTATAGGCAAGCCTAATTTTTTTGCAAAAATGAGGAAAGTGCTTAAAATAAAGCATTGATGTATATTTCCACCTGGCATATTAATGGGAATAAAAGAAACAAAATCCAATAAAGTCAAACAGAAGGACGTTCGCTTGCGGAAATGAAAAACACTGCTTCTGTTTCTTTACAAACAAAGATGAGCGAAATAAAAATTCTTAAAGAAAACATTTCGTTTGCTAAAATTAGAGTACATTATAAGAAGGTCAGGATTACTTTAGCTTAAAGCATTAGTTAATTTAAGATTTTCTTTCAACGTGAATAAATTAACTTTTAACAAATGCACAGAGAGACATTTTCTTTCCAGATTTCAATCTCCAACTCAATCCTTAATTAATTAAAACAATTACCTGACATTTCACGTGCACATCTCTCACTTAATAATTCAGGATAATATCAATTTAGAAGACAAAATTCTATGAAATTAAGATGCAAAAACTTAAAATTTACATTTTTCTATCTTTTGGCTATAGTTTAATACAGGCGAAAATATAACACAAACTATCATGTCAAAGGCAACAATATTAAATCTGTGATTTAATGATGCTAAAAATTCAATAATAGCCTTGTAATTTAATGACGTAATTTACAGCCGCTCTTTATAAAACAACAATTTTCTTTAAAATTAGACAACAGGGAGTAAATAAAAGTGCAGTTAGAGAACATAAAATATATTGGGAATTAACTCCAAAATACATTCAATGTTGATGTTTAAGGAAACTATTTTTAGGCTAAAAGTCCAGCATACCAGCCTATTAAGTAAAACGGCAGATTTTCAAAAGTAAACCATTAAAATTGAGATAACTTACCGAACAGGGTCTGGTTTTTCCCCAACTATAATTTCATTGCACGGAGTAGGTGGTGGCGAAGAAACGGGTTCTTCTTTGATAGTGACTGGTAAATCAGTATGCACCGTTGGAGGTGGTGTAACCGAGGAAGGCTCCTTTTTCACTTCAAGGAGCTGATCAGCCGGCGGTGATGTGCTGGCTGCTGCTACGGAATAGGGTCTTGGGCGGACTACAGGTGGAGGACTGCATTCAGTGGATGGAAGCTCGGGTGTACTATTTGTACACCTACCGCTTTCTGTAGTTTCACTGCTCTCTGAAGGTGTGGCTGAGCGAGAATCAGTCTAAATGGGAACCCCTGAGAAATAGAAAAAAAAATTCAACTCAATGCTAAAATTCAAAAATAAAATATTCGTTTGATACAAATGCTGACATAAAATAAGTGTTTGAAAAGGCTGTAGACATATTACATCATTCGCATTAAATGAATCCCACCATATTTGTAAAAAGTAATTAATGAAGCGATAAGCAATTCAATTTAATAGCTACGCTAAGGAAAACAATAAATTGTTCTTTTTGTTTGATGGGAAAACGTTTACGCGGCTTCATTAAGGAAACCGATTAAATGGTAAAACGAAGGATAAAGGAAAACCGTTAATAATTCATGCAACGTTAATAGTTAATTCTCGCATGACTTTGTTTCCAACCGAAGTTGTTAATGAAATAATGACTAACTTGTATGGTCTTTTTAGAGAACTCCGTCGAGTTTTCAAGCTCTTTGCATCGACGTTTTTTCTTAAGAAGGGGACTTTCCGCTTCATCTTCATACGTCTAAATTCATTGGGTAATTAACAATACAAAGTATTTAATATTCGAATAAACATTGAAACTACTTTTTCTATTTCACAATACCATTGAAATAGGTATGTGCGTTAAGTTCTTTACGACCATCAAGTCTTAAACAGGAATCTGGGAGAAAATATTTTGGGGACATTGGGACAAAAAATGGGATTGAAACCATAACTGATGAAATTGGGATCTCGGTTTAGAAGCAATACAATCAGAACTTTAATATGCGTCTACAATAGACATATAGATAATATACGAGAATTTGAAAAAAGCTCAAAGAAATGCAAATGAAAGTTTAAAATTAGCATCGCAAACACTTGAAAAAGTTTAGAAAAGTCTTCTCGAGACATGTAAAAGACGCAAACAAGTGGATCTTGAATCAACACAACATACTTTTAATCGATGTTTAATCATTAAACGCAAACACTACGAACTAAGAGCAAATATTTAATGTAAATTTACTCTTCAATATGTAGAGAAGCACTGCAATCAGTGCTTCGTTTAATAACTGGCAATAAAAGATTAAAATTAACTCGGCAAACAAAATCGTGATTAAGATCACTTAAACTACAGATATTGAGAAGAGTTAAGTATGTGAGGGTTTGCTATTTTGCTAAAGTAGAACGCAAATACATTGAAAAAACTTCAAAGAAATATGATAGAAGAAATAACTTCAGCGCAACGAAAAAGTCTTTTGACGTTCTTTGCAAAATTTGAAAGCAATGAAACTTTTTATAGGATTTAATTTCTTACAAAATTGTGGTACAAACTTTTTATAAGCAATTTGAGACAAAATTATTTAATATAATAGATCACATTTTAATCGTTCAACAAGAAAAATCGAAGAAATTGTTCCCAGCGAAAATCGTAATTTTAGGCACCTTTTTGGTTGCTGAAAATAGAGCCACATCATGATTCTTAAGATAGCCTTAGAATTTCATAATTTCAGCAACCGTCACTTTAAAGAAAATGAATCTTATGAGAAAGTACATGCTATAGATAAATGTCAAGGCTGTGCATTTGGTAAGAAGCCTAGCCCAAAAAAGATGGCAAGAAAAGAAACAAAATTTTACCTTGCGTACGCGTTTGACGGAATCGTTTTCTGATGGCATTAAGTGCGCTTTACTATCTTCATCCGGGTTAACGGGTTTAAACATATAAGGAGGAGGATCGGTAACTTTGGGCAGACGTCCGTATCTTGAAAAGTGAGAACGACACTCGAAGCAGAGGACGGTTTTATCAGCACCACCTATTCCAAAGTCTTTCGATGCTAAAATCGATCTGTTAGACTTTTCTTTTCAATCCCACAAGATGCTAATCAACACACTAATTGGTAATTGAACCACTCTCAAGTGATCTCGACTTCGAAACAAAACCTGTCAGTCTTAGATAATTAGCACGAATAATGAATACCAACGAACCACTTGGCCATGATTTATAAGCAAGTGATCAGAATAAATTTGGCTACCAATGAAATGGTAATATCAACACCAAATAAAAAAATAACCACTCAGAAAATAAAATTTTAGTCAAATAATATAGGGATTGATTGGAGAGCTCTAAAAAGTGAAATCTAACAAACTGTTTTACACATTTAATATTTCTTTAACCCAAGATACAACCCCTGAATTAGTAGTAATGACTTTTTGAAAATTTTGAAGATAAAATGCAGTGAATTATTAAAAATGTTCAATTGAAAACTTTAGAAATTTTAGAGTTAAACAGGGGGAGGCATCTAAAGTTTTTCTGTTGAGAATTCAATAGTAGGGAAGAGAACTAAAATTTTTCCTTGATTTGGAAAAATCAAGGATCACCATTTCAAGTCTATTAATCTGAGGTGGCAGTCTCAAATATAATAAGTAATATTACCAAAAGTCGACTTAGAGCCTGTATATAAGTATAAAATGCTTACTGGTAGTTGAGCAGTTTCGGCAACAATAACCATTAGATGAATCGCTGTCTTCCGAATCAACTTCGTTTTCGTCGGTGCTAGCTGTTGAATTGCTCACTAAATATATCGCAAAATAAACAAGCAAACATCTGTGTCAATTGACAAAGAACACAAACGCACACACACACGCACACCGTTCTATAATGTTACAAAAACGGAGATATTTAAACAGGCTAATGCTATCAAACACGAAATAAAACCTTCTATTATACATATGTGCGATAAAAGAACGCTTTTAAAATCATCAACATGATTTGGATGTGATAAATCTACAAAATATCAATCGAATTACAAAATAATACATGCCTAAAGTTTATGAAATATTATCCGTATTAATCGTGGTCTGACTAATTTCTTTTTAATTGGCTGCACTAATACGAAATGCAAAATCTTTAGATTTTAAAATTCCTACTGGCCCTAATTTATCACATCATCTCAGAGATGGACCGGCTACCGGCCGGCCGAGCCCGGTTACGCCGGGGCCGGCAATTTACCGGCCTGCAGCCACTTTTAAATTTCATGAAAGGCCGGTAAAATTACCGGCTGAAATTATAAAAAATATTCTTGTGTTTTATTATAAACAGGGAATACTTTGTTTAGTTTGGGAGGAATTTCTATTAAAATCTAAAGTTCGAAAAAAATATTATACTATGAGCAATTTACAGCATTGCAATTTGAATAATAATTACATTTACATTCTGGAATCTCTCCTAAATTTTGCTACAAACGGAGTTGTTCTGCTTTTTGATAGGGTAATTTTACTTTAGTTTTCTATGGAACTTACTAATTATATTAAAAGAACCTGTTTATAATACTGAAAATATAATGTATAAGATTTACGCTTGAAATTTGAGAGACCTCATTCAAATAAAGCAACTGGAACCCTTGCATTTAATTAATATTGGAAGGGGACGCTCAAAATATATTTGAAGGATGCAGAAAGACATGCAAAGTAAACTAACTAAATAAAAACTAAATCGTTCACAATTTTCCATTCACTGAAAGTGAAAACAGTTGATTAAAGTTATAAAAAATATCAAAATTGTGCTTTGGTAGAAATATAGTTATAATAGATTGAAATTTGCGTTATGCAATATCAGCTCTATGCATCGCCATGTGTAAAACAGCTTATGTTTATATATATATATATATATATACGTGTATATATATACAAAATTAAAACAATTTTCTGTTTTTGATACTTTTTAGGTTTAGTTAATAGTCTATTTATGAGTAGAAAGTGGAATGGTTACTTAAAAATTTCTCAAAAATATGAAGGGTTTATTTTTCGTCNTAATAGATTGAAATTTGCGTTATGCAATATCAGCTCTATGCATCGCCATGTGTAAAACAGCTTATGTTTATATTTATATAAATATATATATATATATATATATATATATATATATACAATGTACTTGCATAGATTAAATATAAAATACAAATATAATTTACCTGCCAAAACAGGCCGAAAACCGGCCGGCCGGTATTAGCGGTTGCCGGCCAACTACCGGCCCCGGCCTTAAAATTTCCGGCCGGTTCCAACTCTGCATCATCTGCAGCGTAAGCACCTGGTTTCAATTTATTCACAGAGATGAATTTTATATTCATATTAAGCAGATATTCTTAAGAGAATCTGTTGAAAAGTGGAGGGGCGGTAGAAACTAACTCACTTGTCTAGCGCAAGGCTTTCATTAATTGGTAAAAATCAAAAACAAAATTACTAGAATTTATTTCTTTATAAAACGAAGGTTAAATTTGCTGTATAAGTTTTTTATCTTTGAATTTGTTGATTACTCGGCCTTTTCTTGAATAAATATTTTGAATCAGTTCTTGAAAAGCCTTGATTTTTTAGAAAGTCATAATCTGCTAAAAACCATTTAACAGATTTTCTGTTGAGTAAATTTAAATGTACAACACTACTCATTTACAGACTGAGGAATTTTGAGAAACACAGTAAAATGTAACTAAAAACTACACTTAAAAGCTGCAATTAAGGAATTGTTGACCTTAAACTAAATAATGATTGGCTTATAACTTATCAATTCTAAGGCGCTAATTCGGTCATTCCAGCCACAATTCATACAATTTTCACATAAGAATTTTAAACCGGATTATATTTTGAAAAAGTAAAAACAGTCACTCATTTTAATTCCAATGGTTAAGTTGCTAAACTTGTAGACTGTTTTCTCTACGCATTTAAATTTTCTCTACGCATTTAAATATAATGCGACCACTTTTCTAATCCACTATCAATAAAGCGGTTCAATACAATGATTTACAGCTTTGCTTGTAAATAGCATACAATATGCTCAAATGCAGAAAATCAACATTAAAATTAAAATAGATAATTTAATATTAACGAGTAACACTTTTTCAAAGCACTTCTAGACACTTCAATATGCCAATCAACAAAAGTGCCATTTCCAATATAGATTCAATACTTCAGCGCGCACAAATCTCCATCAATTAACTGCATTAGCAGTGACGCACACACTCAACATTTATTAATACAATACATGTGAAAACAGAAAGGAATGGACATGAATACTAGCGATTTTTATTTTTTGTTTGATGGTCTATTCACTTTGGTGGGATTGAAACATTTACATACATTTGAACAACTCAAAGAAATTACAGATCGAAAGTTCACAATAACAAAAGAAAACGCTCACAAGTGCACAAGTGACATATTAGTTTAGCAAATGACGATAGCGATATTGCGACATCTAGGCGAACAAGCTAATTTGAAACCAAAGACTTTATTTCCAAAGCTAGTGCTTGTGAAATGAATCACAGTGGTGTATGCAAAGGGGACATGGCAAAATGTTCCCGTCCGATGTTAAAGCCTGATTTTGATTGTCTAAATAAAAAAAATCCTATAAAAATTAAAAAACACTAAAAACGAAGGTAGTGAGAGATGCATTTTAGGCTTATTTTTTTTCAATATTTTAAAAATGTCGTCTTGCGCTTTTCATCCCTTAGTTGCCTTAAACTGGTATTACGGTTATTCTTTAAGAATCATTCGAACAAACGACTCTTCATTTTAAAGTTTCCTACAGAAAGAAAAAAAATTATTCAAATATAGAATTCAACAGGATTATCAACATATATGAGGGTTTGTGGTAGAAAATGTGTGTAATTCAATTGTAAATTGATGATTGATATTTGTTTTAATTTTGATGTTAGACAACGTCCCACTCAATTTTTCACACCGTTGATCAGACTTCAAGGCCTACTAAATATTTAGTAGGCCATGCAATTATAAATATAAAAACTGAGTGTATAATGTTTTGCATTTGTGTGAGAAATCTTAGCAAAATACAGATAAAGCCGATTCATATCTTAGTTACAGATAAAGCCGATTCATATCTTAGTTTACACATTTGCCAAGGTGTGAAAAATAAAACATTAATGTTGGCATATTAATAAGAGCGAGACTGCGCTTTATATTTTCATAATCGAAATTTAATGCTTAATGCCCTACACAATTAGACGTGTAATAAACGGTTTAATTCAAGTAACGAGCAAGTCGACTTTTATGAAGGCTCACTTGGCAGCTCGTCTTTATAAAATAAAGGCCTTATCAAAAGCGCGATTAAAGAAACTGGCGATGCGAAGCGTTGTTAAATAAATTGCACCTCGTTGAAACATGTTCGTCTTTGAAAGAAACGCATAAAAGTTAACAAGCGTCAATTATCGACAATTCTATCAATTGGTTGAAGACACGCTTGACGATTTTATGGCAGTCAGTGTATCACTTGCGTTTATTACCGCAATTAAAAAATTAAGCAAGCGATTCATCAAATCGATGCTTCGATTCATGCTAACGAACACGAATTGTTACAAAATATTACAAAATATTTTCAAACCGCATACGACATAATCTCATCATTTAGCAGACATGCATGAGTTCACCAATAAAACACTGTGCACAAATATATTTACAACACGCTCAAAAGACAAAAAAATAATTGAATTATAACAATATCCTCTTCAGACATTGCAATGCAATTATTATTGCAAAAATTATTTCTGGCAGTGTTTAAGCATAGCTTTGTGCGGTTATTATAAATATTTAAGGAAAATTAAAAAATATTTTTGTTAGTAAAATAATTCATGTGTACATTTGCCAAGATTGTGACTCAAGTCTCAAAATTACATGTACATATGTTCAATGAGGTTGAAGTTTAAGCAATTATTTTCCATAAAACAGTGAATGAAGAGATTTAAAGGCATTTATATTGCTCCTCAGATGACATCATATTTAAGAACATTGCTCTCTGCAGTATACACTAAATATTTTTTGTGAAAAAAATGTCAATATTATTGGTCATCAAATGAAGCAATATGCCCATTATGTCAATTTTTAGGTAAATTACAAGTGTAAGATTATGAAAATATTAAAAAAATTATCAATTTTAGGATATGACTGGGGTAAATAAGCTAAGCAAAACATGTGTACAATTGTACACATGATGACTGAAAGGGATAAATTGTCAAAAAGATCGTTTGAATTCTAGAAAATCAATCGGCGCTTAAAGAAACTAAATGTGTCGTCTTAGTATCAGAAAAACCCATCAATTATCAATCAATTAAGTGAAACAATATGTTCTCTCTGACCTATTTACATTTCCAGACAATTTTCAAAAATACAATTTCTAAAGTCTTCGAGGTTGAATGATTCTCGTCAGGTGGTGGTGATGCTCCATCAAACCCTAACTAATGAATTGCTGTGGAGAAAGCAACAGAAACTACGTAGGCGGTCATCATCATCAATGTTATTATAATCTGACGCCTTAGAACCTATTCACACTTCCAACGCATTGAGACAGAATAGGGAAGAATATTTCAATCAATTCAACTATGCTGAAATCAGTTGTAGCACAGCCTTACTTAAAAGAGTAGATTAACGCCTATGTTGATATCTTTTAAAATTGGTATCTTGGCTCAAGATAGTTTTTCCATAGAATGATGAAAAGAATAATGTTATCCATTAATTTTGAAGGTAAAAGCTTTATTCATAGAAACGATTGATAATGATTCCATTTTCGAATTGATCTAGAAAAAGGCAACCTGTAAAATGTAGCATTTAAACACATTTTATAACTCCACTACCAGCCCTGCAACATCACATTTATGAGCTGACAAAATTGGATGTGAACACTTAAAAAGCAGGTTCTTGAAGAATCTTGTTTCTCTCTTACTAAAAACATGTGGAAAGTAGTCTTTACCATCCCAAAATCATAAAAGTGCCGAAATGCAGCATTTGGTTTCGATTAACCGACATTCAATTCCAAGTGTTACGTTTGGAGCCAAGTCCGCAATGAAAAGCGTACCTGCTTTACATTTACAGTTTTATTAGTCGAAAAGCAACATTGCATATAGAAGGCAAATGATGTTAGAAATGCCTGCATGTTCTATCAGTAAAATACACCCATGCATGGAATAGGCCTTTATAAACATCTCTAAAAATAATGAAGCAGAATTTCGAGTGTTTGCTTGTGTGCATATTACTCAGAAATTTGAAGAAGACTTTCTCAAAGCTAGCGAAACAAGTATTGGAGCATAATTTTGCCAAAATTTAATGTCAGGAAAAATTAACTGCGCAAAAATGGTTTATGATGAAATTCTTCATTCGATTGCTAAGGCTGATTGATGAAATCATTTATTAGAAAACAATTTGGGGCCTAACTAAATATTTTCAGGCGAGCTTTTAATATTTTTGTTTGAACGCATTTTGCTGATAATAATACTTCAGGCACCACTCTACAAACAAACGGTGACTGCATTCAAAGTGAATATCAATTAAATTTACTAATAATCCTAGAATATATTGATTCACATTTAAGATCTTAAGATTTAATTTTTATAAATTCGATTGGCCTATATATAGATTCTGTTTTGAAAACATAGCAGATAGACCAATTCTATCATCTTCTAATTACTACATCAATTCAATAACGGAAAATGTCAGATAACAATTGAAAAACTTTTAGTACAAATATTATAGGATAGTACTTAAGATCCGTTGAAAAAATTGACTCATCAAAGTTGTCCAGTAACTTTCTAGAAATATGTCTAAGTATCGAAGCAAGCATATGATTTTAAGTGGAAAACTGCCTCTGTTAATATGAATAGAAAGAGTAAAAATGTCAAGGGCTACATTCCAAGTCAAATACAACCAAAATAAGGTTTCAAATATTTCATTTTCACAAATCAATTAAACTGAACTAATTACAATAAATTTTAAGTTTCTGCCAACAAAAACAATTCAAATGTCAGTGAAGAAATAGAAAGAACACTTACATAGTTCGGTGGAGATGACCTTAGCAATACGTCCTTTCTTCTTGAGTAACTGTTGTCTTCTACCTCGTCTGTGGAACCTATTACCGGAGGCCGCTTGAGACTTCTTCCAAAAGTAGTAGAATTCTACAATCTGTCCCTATAAACGAACTGAATCAAAGCAATGGTAATTGCGAAGTGATTTAATTACTAGTGTAATAGCATGACGATAGCCAATCACATTATGCAAAATGTAAACGGCAATATTAGAATAGAATGTATACTATAATTGTCAACACTTGTCTCATAATAATGATCAGCATATAAAATCATTCGATATTAAAACTACTCGGCAAAACACAACTTGCTAGGCTGCTATCGAAACAAAAATTCTCCCACAGCAACAAAATTATCATAATAAAGCGACTGCTCGATTTTAAGGAAATCATGTAAATCCTTGGCAGGCTTTATAATTTTATTGCAGTTCTTTAGAAACAATGTGACATGATGATTGCATAAACATTTTAACTTATACCAAACAAGACAATTTGGCTACACATACGAGGGATTTCTAAAACGTTGCCACTGAAATTCGCAAAGTGAAACCACAGCTAAGAAGGGCTCATAAAATAAAATGCGGCAAACTAAAGATCGGCATAGAAGGAGCGTTAATTGAAACTGCCTACATTCTAAAAATTTCAAAACTAATGCGTGCTTGAAAACGATTCTATTGTATGACGAATCACGGTATGTAAGAAATCATCAAAAAATAATGAAAAAACATGAAAAACCATTTATTAAGCATGCCCACTACTAATGGATCATATAAGAAGAGGAGTGTGCATTAAACATTCTCACGGCAACGCGGATTAATAAATCCCACCAAATTGGATGATTTGAAGGGGAAATTGATTATCAAAATAAAAAGATGTTCAACAACAACCGAATGCAGGAAATTATGCCCCAGGAAAAAACTGCTAACAATCAAATTGATGTTTTTATAAGTTCTAATGCCAAGATGACATATTTAATGGATTTTTTTAATTTTTACAAAGACGCTATCTTTGGAGAAAAGATTGATATGTAACATTTAATGACAGATTGCTGTATAAGAAAATGTGCTCTCAAAGTGAAATTTAATGGTGCTGGTATATTTACGTAGCTGGTTTCCGTGCTTTTTGCGTAATTAACTTTCGAAAACAATGAAATAAAATTGGGAAGTAAAAACATTGTGAAAAGCATTCTCTGAGCAAAGACAAGTAATTTGCACGCACAATAGAATGAGTGCGAATTGTGAGAAACAATTAATTGAAGTAGCGGCAATGTTTTGGGGGGATGATAAAATATAAGCGGTGGAAAATGCCAATTGCTAATAACGCAATTGAATGAAAGAGACAAGTGCCAACTATCAACGCATTATACGCGCCGTGAGTAAACGCCTGAGGAAAATCAGCGTGTCCGGCTATGCCTGCCAGTGTCGCAAATTAATTAAAATTGCTTTGAAGCGGAGATCAAACATTATTTTTATGTAGATTGCCTATTCTGTGAATGAAGAATAGTTTCTACAAAGGTGGCACTCCCCGGGGATCCGCCGATCCACTGTTAAAATATAAATATCACTCGAATTTTGCTCAGAGGGCCTCTATTCTCCACCGTCAACACAAAGCTGATGCGTTTTCAAAGACAGCTGGAGGCTATTTTTAATTCTAAGGCGTGAAGTGTATGCAGAATTGCCAACTGTCAACATTGACATTATGATTAGCATTTGCAAATTTTGAGCATGCTAACAGCAGTCCTTGTATATGCAAGTTGATTTAATACACGAAATACCAATAAATGGGCATATTTCTATCTAGATAATTTTAAAATTTAATGACGATATTTCCATTAAAGAAATAGTATAAACAAAAGATTACATCATCTGAACAATTTAATAAAGTCTCTATTGGTAGGTTACGCTTGTTACAAGGTTTCCAAATGTGAATAAACAAGCCATAATCATCTAGGGAGGAAGAAAACCATACGTATTATAGCAGATGAATCTAAGAATAATTCAATGTTGGATGTTTTATACAATCCTTAAAGAATTTATTGTCCCATATTTGCCAATTACAATTTCCAGCAATATCAATAGTCTAGGATGCAAAATTCAAGACAATAGAGACCGATTATGTTATAAAAAGACTATTATGTTTAAATGCAGCAGCACTAAGACTTTAAAATGGAATAATAGTTTTGTTTGCAATTAAGAAACACAGTGTTTCGAGCATACATATAAATTTTCATTTCATTATGTGGATTCCACCAATTCACAACAATGAACAGTGGTACGCTTGGATGTCATCAAAAAATAAGAAAAACTGATGATTGGTCGTGAAACTTGGAAGCAACGCAAAATGAAAATAAAAACTCAAATTTGAAAAGAAAAAAGCGAGCAAGTAAATCAACCTTATTGAATTGATAAGGTTTCAATTGGGTTCAACTTCAGAAGTGACATGAAAGTTAATAAATTCCGAAGTTAAATAATTATTCCCCGATGAAAATTAGTCAACTTATGATCATTGTTGATAGATAGAAAGTAAATAATAATATGCTAGAGCAAGTATACTAATAAGGTAGGCTATTGAATTATTGATGACCCTGCCGGAAATAAAATGGATTTACTTCAAAATTTCTATAGTGATTGAAATATTTGAAAATTTTACAGCTGGTAAAACCCGACTTATATAAATTGTAACAAAAAATATTAATCAGGAATTATTTTTAGCGATGGACTTTAATTAAGTTAGCATTGTGAATTATTATTAGAAGTTTTGTTTTCATCCTGTGACTGTAGAGATTCCCTAAAAACTGTTAATAAATGAGCATGGCAGGCACATTATAACAAAAATTCGAATTCAGCATGAAAATGTCAGAATATTCACATTTTTGTAAGCATTAATTCAGAAATTTCAAAAACATTACCTGTCAAATCCTGTACAAATCTCATTATGTCACTAATTTAGATGTAATGGGATTTTCACAAAATTTGAATAACAATATTTTGGCAAAACTTTCATACAAAAATTTTTAGATATACGCAGGGTTGGCATGCCTTAAATAGGAGCTACTTAAAACCTGTTTTAAACACTGTTTAAAACAACTGTTTTTTGCAGTGTTTTTAAAATGTTATTCTTGAAATTTATGTAGAACTTTATGGAAAGTTTGTTAACTAATTTTTGGGGTTCGTCTATTCTTACTTTCATAACAGATTTTCTACTGAAAAATTTCAAAACTTGCGTCTTGTTTACGTGTATGAAACTAAATTAAATGCTGGTTACTATATGTGTTTTCAACAAAATTTCATTGCCTTTTGAGGTGAATCTGTCTAAGAGCAAAAAACATTGTTTTATACGTTTAAAACATTTTAGAAAATACACTTTTTTGCCAACCTTGAATATAAGTGACTCTTCATGTGAATTCGACTTTTTATAATAACTTACATCCCATACATATTTATTGACAGTTTTTAGGGAGTCCCTTTACAAAGTCATAGGATGAAAACAAAAATTTTACTAAAAAAATTCACAATGCTAAATTAATCCAATTGCAAAAATTTAAAGTTATAGTATTCATCACTGCGAAAATAATTTGACAAGTTTGATGTTGAGAAACTTCCGCACAGCACTCTGTACGCATGATTGAATGACAAAAACATCTTTTAAGATGAACGCACTGTGCTTTTCGTGTTTAACAGAGATTAGCGTTCTATGAAAGGAAAATTGTTTATAGCTAATAAATATACAAGATGCTAATTGAAATCCAATATGTGTAGAGGGGAGTTCGTAAAATTTAAGTGGATTGCAATGTAATCTTCGAGAGTAGTAAAAAGTTACTTCTAGCACTACACTTTTTTTATAAGAACAATTTTATAAGAACAATTTAAGAACATTAATGAGTCTTAAAGTATTTAAAAAGTAGTTTTTTGTTTTGATTTTTCAATGAATAGTAACAAAAGATGCTTACTTACAGCTCCAAAAGTTTAAAAATACTAAAATCCTCTAAATAGTAAAGTAAATAGCCAAAACTTGTTTTTTACCTTAGAAAAAATAAGAACAAAATCAGATCAATTTAAGGCTCAAAGTGCCAAAAAAAATAAGAAAAGCTAAGCCTCAGCAAAAATTTACTGGTTCTTATAAAAAAAAGTGTATGGGAATGCTATGACTGGAATAGCCTTGGAAAGCATAAATCTATCATTATGCCATAAGTAAAATTAGATTATTTAGTCAAGTATGCATGCAATTGCTAACCATTTGAAACGTCATCTATTTTGAAATAGAGGTTAAAGTTACATTAAAAATTGAAATGCCACTTTATAAGCTTCTTTGATGTGCAGGTAGAAACAAACAAAGATCTGTCAGTCAAGTGAAATTAAATATGAAACATTCATCATGGTCAAACAAACTTGAAAATTAACGGTGAGTGCAAAGAGCCAATATTGATTTATCGTATTTACATAGATGGGACATATTTACAAACATTTTCAAAGATATTTCCTTTGAGAAAACAAACAGGCGACAAGGAACAATTTCCACATATACATGACCAAGAAATAATACAATGCAAATCTACTAGTATCAATGGCGAATAAATTGAAAAGCGCTTGGGAATTGATTGGTTGAAAGGAGCCTTGGACGAATGCTATGAGCAAATTTGAAGAATAATAGTAGAAATTAGTATGTAGTCGCCAACGAAATGAACTTGCGAAAAGAGCATCGCAATGTTTCCAACACTCATTTATAATAATGGCCAATGTGTTAAATTGCATTCCATCTGCAAATTCTTTCAACGTCAATGAGCCATAACGTTTGTTGTTAGCGTGTAGGTAAATCTTGCAAATTTCATAACCGACAATAAAAATTTCGGAAATAGAAAATAATTTAGATTGCAATGGATCTTCGATTGTGAATTACATGCTAAATATTCTATGAAACTTAATTAGTGTTTTAGAAAAGTTTACATTATCGGAAATCATCTAAATGCAAGTTTTGACCTTCCTCAGGAAGCCGATACATTCCATTCAAGAAAAAGCGTATTTATTAGACTACAGAGCTGTAAGCGCCCAGCCGGACCGAACCCGGTCGGTCCAGTGTTCTCTTGACGCATTCGGCAGATTTTGGCCCGCAAATATAATCGTGTATTTTAACAAAATTTTTATATGAAATAAATGTATGAAGGTAACTTCATTTCATGTTTTGAAAATGATTACATGCTAGGAACACGTATATATTTCGAAGAGATAGCTTGCAAAAAGCTATCTATTAAAAAGCGATTTAAAAGAACCGAAACAACAAGTAAACAAAACTGTAAGTATCAAAATTCAGGACAAATAATTTCAAATCTTATGTATATTCAGTCCATTTTATTGGTGGAGGGTTCAAATTATATACATTTGTTTGGCCCATACTCGGCCCATTTACAACTCTGCTAGGCTAGACTAAGAAAACCGCTTAAAACAATAAATGAAATTAAAAATATGACTCTGATTCGCCTAAAACCAGAAAAAGGTTTTGTGAAACCATCAGATTTTTATCAAATGTTACATATGTAACATATATAAAATATCTTCGAACGAAATTGGCAATTAGACTATACCTATTGCTTCAGAAAAATTGGCTAGTTTGGAAAAATTATTCCAATGCCTCATGCTCAATTGTAAATTTTAGATTTTACAGTCTATTGCGAAAATTGACGCAAAAAGCAATTTGGCAATTGTGAATAATTCAGTGCGATCAAACTCAAACTGCCCTGAGCATGTGCCCAAATTAATATTTCTAGAAATTTATTAATGTGAATTTCCAGAAATTGTTAATCAATTAATAACTATTCAAACGAACATTTATAAAAAAACACTTGCATTAGTTATGTATAAATTTGATGCTGTGTAGCTTACGATTTAACAAGTTTCTTGATTACAGGAGGTCAGAAAAGTTTAACAATGATTTCGAAGAGAGCTCGCCATTTAAAATCTCGAACGCCTGAGCCTGACTTTGACAGTATTTATAAATGAATTTAGTTTACACTATAGATGCAGGTGCCAATAGCAATGAACCAAACTACTATTAAAGAAATCAGTGTTTATGAGACATTAAGTCTCAAATAGAAAATGTATTTTTCAAAATTTTGAATAAATTTTCGCGACGAGCACAAGATGGAAATCGTTAGTTTTCTATTGAGATGAATTGTGGGAGAATAACTGTTAACCCAACGAAATACACGAGCGCTGAGTCACAGAAAACACCCTTAAATATTCATTAGCAATTATAAAAGCAGTTTATAAATTCAGAAACTCAATGAAAAGACTAATTGGGGAGGTAAAACTGTACTTATCGCAAAATGTCAAAATCTGAGAGTACAATCCAAAACTACTCGATCCTTCTCAAAGATATGAATAAACACAAAACCCGAGAGTGGAAAAGAACAAAGTGAAAGTCCGGCTTCAAAATTAAAACAAAGTGAGGAAACCTCGCGTATGGAAAATAAACAAGAACGTGAATTCCAACCGATTCCTTGTTTTTGCATTATTACGTTCCCATTGTAATTTCCTTTGAGTACGAGATTCATAAAAAACATTTGATTGTAAAGAAACTACTAATAACCCTCCATGGGTTTTCGGGTGTGATGAATCTCGATTGGACAAGCGCGATTCTGGAAATTTTTGATTGAGGGATTCAAATTTTTTCCTAATATTATAAAACGGTTATTTGAAAGTTATACAAAATCTAGGCACACATTGCAAAAACTACAATATGAGGTTCTCCACAAAAACCTTAAGGTTTATATTTATACACATGAGAGCTAGTCTTCTTAAGCCGCCGTATATTCAAGTCGAGCAGAAATGTTTTTGAAAAAAATCATTATCTCATGAAATCCACTAAAAATTCGTTATTATCAAAATATTCACATAAAAAATCGCAGATTCAAATAATGTTCAAAAATTGTAAATATCTGAAATTTCTCAAAGTAAATTAATGATGACAAACTAAAACTAATGTTGAGTTTTGCAGTGATGAGCAATGGATTAGGAAATTGTAATTTGACATTAAGCATTAGATGGATGGATGCCGGTAAAAATTGAATTCTAAAAATGTCTTAAAATATTCTTTCACTAATAAAATTTACAAGCAACGTATTGCTTATTCATTTATGTGCTAAGAGGAAAGACCGCAATGTTTATTTCTTCCTACGGATTGTAATGACTGTATCTCAAATAAAAATGGTTACAGTAGAAACCAGAACGATATTGATTATAAAAGCTCAAATTTAACCACATACTAGGGCATTGCGATTTTGGAAATTTTGTTTCGGGGCGAGTCGGATTTCGAATCTCGGGTTTGTCCAGGCACCATCAATAAAGCAGTTACGTTTGTGGTAAAAAATAACAATTATATATATATATATATCATAAAACATAATGCTGATGTTAGTAAATTAAAGAATGGAAGTCCTGTCAACTGTCACTTGAATTAAGGCGTGGACTTTAGTATACAAATCTAACAAGAATGTGAATTTTGTATGTCGAATGGTTAAAAACAATCCAATCTTAATCTTGTACTAGTGATGTATTCGTAGAGCTGTCTTAACCCTATTGTCCATGGAGGCGTCTTCGCCACTCCTTTAGTCCATGGGGGACAAAGATAGCCCCCCTCGGTTTTCGTCTAATTTCCCATTAAATTCCTCCTTTTTTGTATCAAACTTAATTTTTTATTGAAATAAAATAAAATGTTTGCAAGCATAAAGGGGCCGTCAATAAATACAAGTTATTGCATTCTGAGCTATCATTGGATCTTCTTTATCATTTGTCCCTGGTTGTTTTTTGTTTTCAAATAAAAATAACGGTTCCACTTTTAGATAGAATCAAATATTACATTTTATACATATTATCGTTTACACAATGGTCAGGTAGAAATAATGACATCGCTCAGTGTGGCAGAATCATTCAAATCAAATATAAATTATTTGATAAATAGGTGGGTGCAAGGCGCTTTCACTGTGTTTTTCAGTTAACATTTGCATAGGTCAATATAAATTTTTCAGCAATTTCCAAGCCTACCCCCAAAAATAGGGGGCAAAAATTATTTTTTAAATTTCATACTTTAGAATAATGTCTAGTATATCATTAGAAAGCTGAGCGCCTCAACTTTTCAGAACATTTTTTAAATCTGAAATCAGACCAAAATTGATGGAAATTGTATCACTAAAATCGTAAAAAATCGACTGAAATGAGACGAAAAGGTCGTTGTGACCATACCGAACTTCATATTTTTATAGTAAGCGGCTTAAATCGAGAGTAAGACTGAGAAACTAAAAGACAAGAAAAATGAAGCAGTTCCATGGATCGGTTTTACCGTAATCACCATTTAAAAACCGGGGGCCTTTTAGCCATGGACAATAGGGTTAATACCGTACCCGCGTGACAAAAAATGCATTACTAGTGTACCAGCCCGTACCCGAGAATATAATTTTCTTTGCTGCTATTAAACAATTCCAAATGAATTCATCTATGAGTAAATGTGCTTCCCTGATATGATGAAAAGTTGTGATAAAGATTATGCCCGTGTTTGAAGTACATAAAAATATATTATTTATATATTAATTCACTGTATTACTTTTTATGATTATTCGCTAGACAATATTGTTCAACCCCAATAGCCCAAACAGAAATGATTGTAAAATGGTTTTCCAATCACAAAATTATATATATATATTCAATATGAAATCAACACAACTCGAGTCGACTCCACTCAACTCGAACTTTAATGCTTGCATTTCGAGCATTCACTTGACCCTACAACATATCTAAACTTTAGCATCATAAAATGCATTAAAACTTAACTATTAACACAAGAAAAAGTCACTAATCTTTATTATTGCATTCAATGATCCAATCAATTTCAATGTAACTACAATTTTGCTGAAAAAACATAGGCCAACATTGAGTTATAATAACTTATCAACATTCATTTTTCTTTTCACACGTAACCAAAAGCAAACTTTGTTAATTTTTTACTAGAAAGTTGGTTACGAAAATCTGAATGGACAAATCCCAAAAATTATTTTCCAAACTTTGAATTGAAAAAAACATTTAAAAAACATTGGAAAAACAGTGTTGAAAACACTGTTTTAAACATGCCGACACTGCTCATGTCACTTAATTAAAAAAAGAAGGAACTAAAGCAATTGGATTTGTCTTATTCAATATTTGCTCATGAAATGTTGCATTTGCACATAAACTGTCTTTTCTAATTTAAAGTATTGAAGCAAATTTGATATTAAGAAGAAACAGTCAAAACTAAGGATGTAGGTGGAACTATCAAGTACATCTTACGCATTTTTTCAGTCAAGATTAAGAAACTTTTAAAATTCAGTATTGAAAGCGGAGTGCATTCAAGAAACAGCTTTAAGCGGCACTAAATGTGTCTTTTATAAGGCACGACAGAAGTTATTGATTTATTGCTTGAACTAACTTTGTTCAGTTTTTACTAAAAATCGAATGTTTCGGAATAATAGTTATAAGGATTAATCGAGTAATCGTTTGCTATATACTGGAAGACTGCCACGCGCGTTTCATTAGATGTAGATAAGGCTGTCTTTTGCAGTAACACAATTGTTTGCAATTTGCTTGACCGTTTCCTGCTAAGTTCCAAATTAAGAAGTATTTTTGCCGTCCTGTCTATAATTCTACACCATCAGTAAGTATCACACGCGAACCCACTTCTGAAAATGATTCCGCCCTCTAAGACATTAATGAGTGCGGATTTATTTGTTTAAAGAAAGCAAAAACAGCTAGAATAAAAAAATCACGGCAGCTCTAGTGAATAATGGATACCGACATCAATGAAATGGACTCTGGTCGATGGCATATTGGCATGAAACGTAATAACAATCATAGGCCACTATCAGGAAAATCATTAATTTGCGCCAGAATTCATTCATTTAAGGAATGTGTTCGCATACTTTGAATTTAATAAATAAAATAGAAATCGAATTTTAATGTTGGATTTGTTGATTCTTTCAACAAAGCATGATCGCGCGTCTTTTAAATATTTCGCCGTGATATGAAGCTGGAATCGATTTAGAGTAAAATGTTGATTAGAGGTTTGAAGTGTTTATAAATATGAAACTGGTGCTATCACTCCCCTACCCGTCCGCGGCTGTCTTGTTATGCCATTCAGATGTGTAATCGACAAATATTTACTTGCACTGAAAATGCCACAATTTATTGCAGAAAGCGTTGTTTTTCACAAACTCGCAAATGTTTGCGATTTATTTAATCAAATAATAATATAGATGAGTTAGAATCACATTTGTGCTTATAAGCAACAATTTTATTAAAACAATTATTTTCTCACACATGATAAACAGTTATGTCGAAACTTTCTTCAAATTATTTCTCAAACACTACAAAAAACTTAATCAATGCGCATTCTGGAAGGTAAAAATAAGAAAACAGAGGCTTTAAAATGCTAAACTTAAGTTGACTCTGTTGGTCACATGTGATCAGGTTTATGCGAGGTTGACTGTAATATTGCAAAATCTTTTGTTCATTCTAATGAAAAGAAGTGAAAGACAAATCAATGCTTTGTCACCATTCATAGAAATGAACACAACCTATTTGGCATCGGCTGCTAGCATTAATTAAAATATTGATGTTATTAATTCCTCTCCATATGTGTGAAAACTGTATTTAGCTTTGTAAAAGATAATCAAAATTTTGTAAAGCCCAAGAATCGATTGTAGATTGAGCCGCATTTATGCGTTGAGAATTGAAATCCCGAGTATGTAACGGTTCATCAGGTGTCTGATGGCAGATGGCAAACTTCAAAGCAACGGCATTTGAAGCTTGTTAAGTATTAAATGACTTTCAGAATAGTTGTTGGTAAAGTTGTCGAAAAGCGTTGCATATAAAATAAAAATTGAGGACGTTTTAAAAGCACTCGAATAGTGTGATACAGATGGAGAGAAAAAAGTAACACTGAAAATATATTGCGCGTGTCTCATAAATCACCTTTATACAGTTTGCCAAATTGCCTAGAGCTTGCCTTACTCAAGATTAAAACCGACTGTAATTGCTTAAATTTTGAATATAATCACACCTGTGTTAATTCTCAGAGTCGCAATGATTTGTGATGGATTATCACAGTAAATATGTTAATGCATACGGAATTAAAATTACAGCCTTTTCGATAGCTAATATACAATACTAAACCAGGGTCCAAGTGAACGATTAATCGTGCTCTCTTAACATTCGAAAGTATTGAGTTTCAATGAACTCAGGCTTACAATTAACAAAAATTTCAGTTAGGAATTTTGTGCTTGACTTAAAAAACTTAATTCACACTAATTTAAACTGTTAGGGTCAGAACACAACAGCAAATTTCCCAGTGGCGTAGCTACAGGGGGCATAGGGGCAATTCCCCCTAGATTGAAACCAGATCACCCTCCCCCCAGAGATAATAGTAAGTAGCTTATTAGAACATTGCAATACAATTGCTATATAATTTTCTTTGCCTCCCCCCCTAATTCTATGGGCTGGCTACGCCTCTGAAACTTCCATTTTAATTGTCAAATAGTTTTAGAAGTCATGAATAGAAACGGTAAACATAGAACTTGTATTAACTCTTAGAGACGTTTTTATATTTGAATACAATCCACATCAACATGATATTGAAAGTTGAAAACGGCAAGAATAGACGCATGAACGTTCAACTACAGTACGTTGAAGGTGAATATGTTCATGTTACGTAGTAAGTACTTTAAGCCTCTATGTTACTTTCGACTTCCTTGATGTTACTTATACATTAATTCAAAATAGTTCTTATATTTCTACATGGATGTTACATGTAAACTTCAACAAACAATGTCATTATCATTCCAATTAATTGAAGAAATTGATACAGAGCTGGTCAGACATTCGAAGATTTATCGGTTAGTTGCACTGGCGCAAACCGTTTCCAATCACGTACATAAATGATGCATATCAATGCTGTAAATGCATTTCAAACGAATGCATTCAATTTAAACAATGATTACACACTTCATTCGGTTTATGGGAGGCATAACATTTATAAATAAAGCTTTACGTTATACAATAATGATGGACTCACATTATCAAAGTCGAAGTCATTAAGGAATTATGATTAAACTAAATGTATGCATGTTTAAATGAGAGCATAGTGTGGGCCTAAACTCACTTTGTTGTGCTTATAATAAGAAATAGACACGTAATGACATACTGTAAAAGCATTTGAATATGTCTGCCACAAGCACATACATGCACACGCACTAAGAATGAATTGAGGATAAACAATGAAAACATACCCTGTCACGAGCAGCAACGATAATGTACGCCGTCAATTTCCCAACGGCTATGTAATATTACAAACCGCCAGTATGGTTATTGAAAGCAAATTATGCTCGCTTAGCTAGTTAGTGGGAATAAAAATGTAATTAGGCACACCTTTGAACTGGCTGCTCAGTCAGTCGAGCGTTTAGCTGGCTATTGAAGCAAGAAGGAATAACGTATGGAAACCGTTGCTTAGCGTCTCATTTTAATTAATACCTATTTCGTCCGCTACATGTCGTGACAGCGCTCAAAATGCATTTCTAATAATTTGATAAGATGTAGCTATCAATTTCAGTACAATACCACCTCATTAAAAGAGAAGAAATGACGTTTAAATAGAAAACTCTAAATATATGCACACTCAATGTAAACTCTTGATTACGAGAATGAAAGCGCTACGTTCGAAAATACAGTTGGCAGCAAGAAAGACAAACTGTGAGAGTGTTAGCATAGCATCCCACGGTATACCACGTGAGAATCTATATTAAAAAAAATTATCCAAAGGAAACGACGATAAGCAACTATAAAACAACGCGAATACATATTTTCAGGGCGAAAAATTGAAACCACTCCATCATCAAACTAACATATTGAGGAGCAACTAAGGCAAATATACTGTTTTCACTGCAAGTGTAAAAAAATCCAGGGTACAACAAACGTTCTCACGAATAAACAACAAACTACAAAAGAATTATAAACANAGAGATAATAGTAAGTAGCTTATTAGAACATTGCAATACAATTGCTATATAATTTTCTTTGCCTCCCCCCCTAATTCTATGGGCTGGCTACGCCTCTGAAACTTCCATTTTAATTGTCAAATAGTTTTAGAAGTCATGAATAGAAACGGTAAACATAGAACTTGTATTAACTCTTAGAGACGTTTTTATATTTGAATACAATCCACATCAACATGATATTGAAAGTTGAAAACGGCAAGAATAGACGCATGAACGTTCAACTACAGTACGTTGAAGGTGAATATGTTCATGTTACGTAGTAAGTACTTTAAGCCTCTATGTTACTTTCGACTTCCTTGATGTTACTTATACATTAATTCAAAATAGTTCTTATATTTCTACATGGATGTTACATGTAAACTTCAACAAACAATGTCATTATCATTCCAATTAATTGAAGAAATTGATACAGAGCTGGTCAGACATTCGAAGATTTATCGGTTAGTTGCACTGGCGCAAACCGTTTCCAATCACGTACATAAATGATGCATATCAATGCTGTAAATGCATTTCAAACGAATGCATTCAATTTAAACAATGATTACACACTTCATTCGGTTTATGGGAGGCATAACATTTATAAATAAAGCTTTACGTTATACAATAATGATGGACTCACATTATCAAAGTCGAAGTCATTAAGGAATTATGATTAAACTAAATGTATGCATGTTTAAATGAGAGCATAGTGTGGGCCTAAACTCACTTTGTTGTGCTTATAATAAGAAATAGACACGTAATGACATACTGTAAAAGCATTTGAATATGTCTGCCACAAGCACATACATGCACACGCACTAAGAATGAATTGAGGATAAACAATGAAAACATACCCTGTCACGAGCAGCAACGATAATGTACGCCGTCAATTTCCCAACGGCTATGTAATATTACAAACCGCCAGTATGGTTATTGAAAGCAAATTATGCTCGCTTAGCTAGTTAGTGGGAATAAAAATGTAATTAGGCACACCTTTGAACTGGCTGCTCAGTCAGTCGAGCGTTTAGCTGGCTATTGAAGCAAGAAGGAATAACGTATGGAAACCGTTGCTTAGCGTCTCATTTTAATTAATACCTATTTCGTCCGCTACATGTCGTGACAGCGCTCAAAATGCATTTCTAATAATTTGATAAGATGTAGCTATCAATTTCAGTACAATACCACCTCATTAAAAGAGAAGAAATGACGTTTAAATAGAAAACTCTAAATATATGCACACTCAATGTAAACTCTTGATTACGAGAATGAAAGCGCTACGTTCGAAAATACAGTTGGCAGCAAGAAAGACAAACTGTGAGAGTGTTAGCATAGCATCCCACGGTATACCACGTGAGAATCTATATTAAAAAAAATTATCCAAAGGAAACGACGATAAGCAACTATANAAAAAAATGAAATCTCAAATTACAGACCTATTAGTTTATTACCGAAATTATCTTT
The DNA here is from genome assembly GCA_900660155.1 of Hofstenia miamia. Classification (NCBI taxonomy): domain Eukaryota; kingdom Metazoa; phylum Xenacoelomorpha; order Acoela; family Hofsteniidae; genus Hofstenia; species Hofstenia miamia. The sequence continues at coordinate 331,057 of CABFPE010000589.1, forward strand.
AATGTTTGAAAAGCTAATTTACAAACATTTATATAAATATTTTCGAGCATTTTTATCTGAACAACAGTTTGGTTTCGTAAATAAAAGAAATACATACAGTCAGTTACTTTTATATCTGGATTATGTTTACTTCAATAATGACTTATCGCATCCTACAAATACTATATACTGACTTTAAAAAAGCCTTTGATTCTGTTTCTCACTACAAATTACTCACAAAATTACAGTTTTTTGGAATTGGTGGAAATTTACTTGAAATCTTATCTTAGCAATCGATTTCACAGAGTGATATATGACGGAATCAAGTCCACACTACTTCCTGTTAAAAGTACAGTTCCTCAAGGGTCCGTCCTTGGCCCCCTTTTGTTTATAATATATATATATATCAATGATTTGCCATTAAGAAAAGAATCAACCAGAAATTTTTATTTAAATAGAATTGCAATACTTGCAAATTATATACATCAAAATACTTCCATCAATTTATATGGATCATTGAAACAAGTAAAAAGATCATTAAAAGACTTCTTCCAACAACAGTTTTTAAATAACTTTAACTATTCCGTTAAAAACAACTGTAAGAAATATGCAATATGTTTATGTCGTTTCTGCCGAGTGCCTTATGTTCATTATGAATGTAAATTTTGTTTATATACTACTGTTTAGTATCAATATATAGATAATAA
>CABFPE010000589.1:337826-357789 GCA_900660155.1 Hofstenia miamia
ATATATATATATATATATATATACAATAAACTCAGCGCAAAACAATTGAAAAATTGAAATGATTGGTAGAACAATAATTCAATAATTATATTTCATCTAGTGGATGATCAATTATTAATTTTAGGCAAAAATATGAACTTGTATTTTGGAACTCGGGAAAGAAATACAAGCTAACAATGAATAAATAGTTGGAAAATGATTTTTTAAACAAAATGGAGAGGTGATTTAGAAGAGAATAATATTAATCAAGAATTCAGATAAGCAAATCATTACGTAAAATTAATAATTAATCTAAAAAATCTACAATATAATGGTCGACATCTAGCGACGAAAGCGCAGATAAATCGTACAGAGGTTAGGAAATACTGATTAAATAAATGTTAATGTTGACAAGTGAAATAATACTCTCATTCTTTCCCTATAGATTGGTTAAAGGCAGGTGTGAAAAACACCTTGTAAATGTGTAACTGTTTAGATTCAAGTACTATTACTCGCAATCACTAAAATTGTAGAATATCGCAGATAAGAAAAAGAAACCGTATTTACAAATGTAGAGTTCAAAATGAAAAATCATTCCCAATGATTACATAATCCACATTTCAAAATTTCATATGTTCTTAATAAAAATAACAAACCAATGGATGCACAAATTGGAAATATATAATGAACGTTAACACACACTCAGATACACTGAAGGAAGACTTAGTTTGAGGGTAATGCCGTAAAAAACTGAACTTTCGATAATTTCTTGGATATACTTTCCGGAAGGAAATTCGGAATTCAGATACTTGCTGTTTATTAACGTAAATAATAGTTGTCAATAAAAATTATTTTGAAAAACCATACACCGTCCAATTTTATATTTGCATACTAGTTATGTGCTAGCCAAGCTTTTCCAGGCCTCTCATCGATGTTTATTATCAATACTTGCAAAAGTTTTACGAGTAACCGGAGGTTAAAATGAGTAAATGAGTTATGAAAGTTAAAAATCTTTTCAATATTTTAGCAAATATTCCAAAATATAACAATCAAATTATTAATAAACTTCAAAGCCCTCAAATTTTCGAAAAATATAAATCAAATTACTTCAATAATTGTTAAAGCAAAATTAACTTAAACTGTTACATATACAATGTAAATGACCGTGACTAATAAAGGGAAAATTATGAAATTATATGATTGACAATGAACATGAGGCGCTGTTAAAAAGGAAATATTTCGAAATTAACCTTGCAAGGTTTTCACCTGTAAACTCGTTTTAAAACTTAGAAATAGAAATCCGTATCTACTCTTGCTTGATTAATGCACGGAATTGCAAAACTTTGACAGACGAGAAAAGCTGTATTTCAATAATAAGAAAAAACCAGGTGATTAATGTAAAAAATTAATGACGATGACTATATTCAAGGAAAAGCAAGGAAATAGTAAAATTTTGTAAGAGTAACAACAATAAATTTAAGAGGAATGACCATACAAAAATCATTAATAAGAAATCATTGCACATCAATGCACTCATTCCGAATCCGCTATACATTATGTATGATAGAAATCTGATAAAATAAGTCGAGTCCACGCGACGGTATGTACTGATTGCTTGATCGAATCCTATTATAAGCGAACCCGAATTCCGCGGGAACTCTTTCCAATGGTGACGTATAATATTTCATCAATCTCTCATGGGCATTGGCTGCTACTGCTTAAAATCGATAATTTGCATTTTGCTTAGATAAGGCAAATAGAACAAACGCGGTACGTATTATATTAAAAACGTGTTGACACTACAACTGAATCACGCACACATGGCGGTGATGAGCAAGATTAACATCCATAGATGTCTTGTTTGCAAATTCTACTATTTGTACATTGGATGCGACACCACTTAACACGATTTATAAATCCAGTGATTGATTGATAAACTCAGAGTTCAATGAGCAAAATGATAAACTTTGATGTTATCTCCGCCTAAAAAAGCAAAACCGCTCATTTACTAACCAAACAATCCAGCGTAGACGATGTAATCGTCGACTTTGGTGAACAACAACCTGAACATTAGTCAAATCGTAGTCCGAATTTAATATTTAGTTATCACAAACACTTAGAAAAATTAACCGCTGAACTACTGGAGTTAAATTTTTGAATTTGCTAATAGATGTGATGTGTGTATTAAAGTAAAATAGGTAATTAATGAGAAGAGAGGTAATAAAAAAATAAAGCATACCTGATACGCAGGACCAACTTTAATTTCGCCTTGGAAATTCGCCAGCCTTCTAAATGCTGCCGTTTAGCAATAGTTATGCAATCAAGTGAATAAACAATGTTTTAAACAAACAGAAGTGTACATCCGCTGCATTATAACATTGATATCGCCATGAAGAAAAACACTCACTGACAAAACTGACAACTGCAAAATCTTATAAATCATACCGCTCAGAAGCCTGCTAAGCGTGAAAAACAAACACTAGCTAGCGATCTCACAAAACACTGCTTATAACCACAAACAACTACGGTACATGTCCATAAATTAGCACACATTTCAATTGATTAAACAGAAAACGGAAATTCGATAACATCGCAGGAATCTCTTGCCAACAGTTGACTCAAATCAAGGAGTGCTTTTTACAAATTTACGTTGCGCTACGTAAGTTTAATAACAAACAAAAACATTGACTAACCCTATTAAATAAAACAATTTAGAAAATTGGAAAGAAAGAAGCACGCGAATGTAGTTTAACATTGCGGTTCTAAACCATATGAGTCCAAAGGGTAAAATTTTTTTTCTTGTTGCTTAAGCTTTATTGTTAAACAGTTTAAAACGTTTTATTTTGCCACTCTGGGAAAGCACCTGAATGGATAGAAGAAACCAGTTTATTGGCACAAGATCTAAATCATGAGATATATTCAACAACAATTAATGTACTGAGAGTGGGATTTAACCTAAATTATATTAAAACCATTCATTTGGTAAATTTGGTTGTATAGTGACATTTTCTATCAAAATCATTGAAAAAGTTAACATGGAAAAAACATTATAATAATAATTATAGACATCAATTCTATGGTGTCATTGATAAATTAGGCCTTTGATAAGAAATTATAGAAATTCGGTACATTTATCAACACATTACAACAACGAAGTGGCAATTGACGTAATACGCGAAAGGGTATGCCTACGCCAGTAATTCATTTTCAATCAGAGATGGTTCGAAGTAAATAATGTGCTAAACTTTTGTTTTAAAGCGAGTAATCATTTAATCTCTAAACGAACAGTGTAGTAATAAATAGAGGATTATGGAATACAGCGTAATATCTCATTACTATATTTACTCAAACACCACAAATGCAACATCCAATTTTATTCGCCAACGGAATTTATATTTTAAAACAATCAGGTCACTAAGTGGAGGACCATAAAGAAGATTATATCTATAGAGTGCTATTAACAACCTCAAAAAGACAATTCAAGGTGGAAGAAATTTATAACTGGTAAAAAATTGAGTGGAAATTTAAAACTAAACATGTGACTCTTTCTGGTTGCCTTTGTGCACGTAGCATTAATAATGTTCCGTTATACGTTCATGAGTGGTGCAAATATTATTTAAGAAAATAAACAAATGAACCTAAAAGTGTAGTGAATGCAGCATTAATTAGTCAATCCGCCTGGGACACTACTCTTGCTAATTTAGCAGTCGACCGAAAATTCATTACTCAAGCATATTCAGGCACAGAAGCATCGAAAATTAAGTAACATTTGTACAGAAAATGGGTGGACAAAATCTTCATGATTCTCTAACATTATGATTATTAAATTGCTGCAAAAGCACCACACAGCGGAATTAATTGTAATTTAATCGATGATTTTTGTAATAATGTTTCGAATAAATATTCACTTTTGTCATGTCATTAGTTATATAACTGTTAAACACGATCCCATTAGGTAACATTCCACAACATTTTACGCTCTTAGCAGATCTAATCGGTATCACACAATTTTTTTCAGCTACACTCGAGCCTGAAAGGTGACAGTTTATTAGAAAATGGAAACTATTTTCAACTAGGGTTGGAAAAAAATTTTGAAAAAAATGTTTCATCATTTTGAAAATTTTTTAAATGCATTATCAATTATACAAATTGTTTGGATAACAACTAGTGAAAGGATGTGAGCTTTATCACTTTTCGATTTAGAGGCCCCCCTAGCTTTAGAAGAGCGTTTTTAACAGTTTTTCAAAAGTTTGTATTATTGAAAAACATTAAAAAAACACCCATGTTATTTTTCAGCCAGCCCTGAAAATAGATTTTTTGAAATGAACTATATCAAAAGAATATACACAATCATTAGTAAATTTCAATTGATGAGGAGAGGAGATTAATCTCCCAATTTTCCGGGTTTCAAACTATTAAACCAACACCTATTCCGAATTCGGTGAAATGTCAAATAAATGCCAAAGTTGAGTTTTGAAGTTGGCGTCCGAAAAACTCAGAGGAGCAGTTGAAGAATGAAATGAGATGATTTTCAGAAAGTGGGGGTACCACTGACCAATAAGAGTTAGAAAACTTGAATTTACTTGGTGATATAAAAATGTAATGTTTTGCTAGTGCTGTATCAAAGAATATTAAAATGCGGAGGTGAATAAATAATGAAATTATTAACAAGAAATGCAATACTTTATTTCATGCACATTTCAAGGAAAATCTGCGTAAATAATGTTGCATAATTAATGATAATAGCGTCGTTGGATGTAATAAAAATCGATTCGCAGCAAGCGTGCAACGATTTCATTTTACGCCAATTTTCCTCTCACGCTTTAGCAACAATAAATAAATAATGCCTTTAAAATGATTAATTTTGCTGTAAATGGGAGACAAAAGTGAAACTGACTTCGAAGGGGAGGAGAAAACATCTATTGAGGACAAGTACACATCAAACAAACAATTTTATTGATTGAGTCTCTCGACAACTTTAAGTCGATGAAAGTGATTGTCCAATAAATATTGAAAAAAGCAACGTTGCAATGCTTAACAAACGGGATGACATATAACCAATCTTGTTCAACTAATGCAGAGACAAAACACTAATTTTTTTCAGGGTGAAATTAAAGCAAAATTCAGGGAGTAGAAGCTCCTCAGTTTGCATAGTACACACTAAAAGTAAAAACATTAAAATTGCAAAAATTTGCCAACTCAAGGTAATCGAGTGAAGCCTTTTTCTAAGAGTAGTGAAAAGTGTTCGTGATAGTACTTGAAAGAATGTTTCATTAAATGTAACATTAATATTTATACATAGAAATATTGTGGAATGTCAAACTTTTTTTTCAACAGGAAATCTTAAAGACTGGAGGGAGAACCAGTTCAGTGCAAAATTTCATCGACACTTTGTTTGCTAATAACGAAAAATATTTTTATCAATACTCAATCTCTAATGCAAACATTAAAACTATTGGTTAATTAATACCATATGGTTAAATTATTTATTTCAGAGAACAATTGAGACAAAGCAAGTTGTGTGCGGCTTTAAAGTTCAACTCAGTACCGTTGGCTCTTTAAATCCAAAGAAAAGGCGCAATTATTCAAATTTTAAAATAGAATTATTAATGCAGTCGGTAAACGAGCATCAGAGACTGTTGGACAAAGGCGATTTTTGGATTAAAAAAGAAAACATTTTATATCGTAGCAAAAGACAATTAGTGAGTGAATTTTGAAGTAACTCTCTAATAGTTTGACATTAAACTAACTTTGCAAGCGTTTTATACATGCATTGTTAAACAAGTACATTTTAAAAACAACGGCAGTTTAAATGACACTACACTTTGTGAACGTGCAACTTAAAAAAGGCGCATACACGATGGCAGCAGCCATTTCAAATGCAAGGACGCTTCAAATACTAGTCAAATGTTGAGTGGAAGGTTATGGAGACATACTTTGAAATACGAAACCTATACATGAGAAGGAATGAACTTTGTAATAAATAACAAATTAACGAACCAAAAAAACTAATGCCTGAAAAACAGCCAACTTCAAATCATTCACTTCTCAATAGGCCTTGGGCACAACTTCTGGATAGGCCATGCTTACCACCTGAGTTTGAAATTTCAGATGCAAGATGGACTAAAAGCAAAATTGGGCTGTGCAAATTCCATCTACTATAAGTCTTATGCTCGACAAATATAGAATTTTAAAAACGATAATATTATAATTAACTGGTTGCTGCGCACGTCTTTGTTAATCAATTCCCATCTCAAGTTAAATTCAATTTATCTTAAAAGTGTAATATCTGTCAAAAGAGGAATCGATTAAAACCCCACACCATCAATAAGTCTTTATGCAGCAAATAACTTTGCAGGCTTACTGCAAAATTGTGCGGTAAACACATCTGCAGCAATCTTTACAGAAGTAGTGAATTGACTTTATCCAAACTGGGGCCTATGTCATCATCTGGAAGCGGCTATTCCATGGTGTACTAGGAAATCTTTTAGAATAAAATTTCGATTTCCATCCTGATTTAAACCGTTGAAATTAAAATTGTGTGATTGCTAATCACAATGTGAAATTCCGATATGATTAAAAGTCAACAAAGTTGGAAAAAATTCAACTCGACTTGAAAGCATGTGGAAGCTCAATCCCTACTTCTGTGACACTATGCTGGATACCGATGCCGAAACAATATTATTGTAAAATTCTGAGAATAATTGATGTGCTCATTACATTAGTTTCAATGCATAATTTAATGAAATTGTTTATAGATACTAGGTCGGTGTTCACATCAAATTAAACAAGTCGCTATTAGTAATGGAAGTGCGATAGAAGCATTTCAGTGACATAAGTGTCGGTGCAAAAGTTTGATATTAAGTGGTGGCGTTTAATGAGAGTGAAGTAGTTAGCATCAAATTTAAACTGAGCCGAGTAAACAATGTAAAGGAGGAGAGTCAATATGTCACAATAAATGATATTATCATCTCTGTATACCTTTCACCAAACACTCTGTTAACAAAATCAACTATTTACACTATCCGAACGGAACTCATTGCTTCGATCCTTCCCAAATCTTACAACATCTCACTAAAATTGAAAGACACTCATTCGAATAAGCTTAACTAGTAGCAAAGAACAAAACCAAAGATTTAAAGAAATGCATGAAACAGGAGCTCTCTTAATTTCTAATTGTTAACATGCGAAAACACTTGCACGACACAAATTCAATATATTTTTTGCAATAGTTTGCATAGAATACGAATGACATCTCGTGTATTTTGTAAATACATTTTTTAAGATAGTAGCGGTTGCAACAAGAGGCAAAATCAACGCCAATGTTTTCTGCGCTGACATAAGCTATTGAAGAAGCCCACACTAATAAAACACTTAAAACATTTTAAAATACATCGAAAAATTGAAAAACTGAAAATCCTTAAGCTGGCATATGCCAGCACTTGACGACAAGCACCAACTGCAATATTTATGGAAAACTAAAGTGGTTTCGTTTTATTTCCAAAGCTTCTTTCTCGTAATAAACAATACACTTTACAAATTGTTATTGAACAAAGGCAACTTTTCAAATAAACATACAAAATACGGCATTGTCTTAAAAAAAGTCTGTAGTTGCAAACACCAAAAGGCCGAATTGAACCAAACAATGGCAAATCAAGTAGTTAGCCAAAGGGTGGTACAAAATGACAGAAAATCGATCAGTGATAATGAAAGTTAGTATAAAGACATTGAAATGTAAAAATGACAAGCAGCCTTCACTGCTGGGGTGCATACTAGTCTTGCACACACCAATATTTGTCAAAGGAACAAGATCAGAAGACGTTATATTTTCTACTTTTCTTAAGCAGCTTTAGTTCATTGCATGAAAAAAATTTGGTGAGCACATGGAAATTAAAAAGTAAAAATTCATTCCAATGGCATCGTTAAACTTTGACATATACAATATTTTATTTCATAGGGATTAAAGCTGAACTAATCCAAACTTAGCAAAAAAACACCATGGTTACATAGTTGTTTTAGACAATGACCCTAACCATTAGGGAATAGTTATTTCCAAATGCAACAAAATACTTTGAAATTAGTCTAGCAAAATAAGAAACTGGAAAACCATTTACGAGATGAAAGGGTTCACTTATAAATATTTAGTGGACATCAGTGGTATTTTGGCCTGATCCCATGAGTAACCGATGACAGTGTTCCCCAAGAGTAATTTTAATTTAGAACAATAGTTAATTAACATAAACCAAATTAGAATGATGATGAATTGTGGAAGAAACCCACTGTCGTTCAACAACAATTTTAATATCAATAGATTGAGTGAGAAATAATAAACCACATGGAGGAGCAGTAATACACCGGATTTAAAGTCTGATCTGCGGCTATAAATTCAAAAAGTAATTACTACCGGGGAGTTTAATTACTTAAGATCTGTACAGTGTTGTTTAATGCCAAGATACACTTTCAAAAGCCTTTTAAGGAGGGAATTAACAGCGAGGAATTTATAAACTGGCAGAGGAAAGGTGAATCAATCGAATAATGTACAAGATCACAAATCCTAAGTAAGATAGAGTTCCACGCACTGAATTGCAAAGAAAATATGCTTTTAAAAACTGCTATAAAATCAGAAAAAATGCAACCTTTTGAAAAAATTGTTCTCAATGCTATTTAAAAACGCCTCAGTGTTTTCCATTGCCAAATTGTTTGCAATGCTTTCAGAATAAACAACCGCTAGTAATAAACATACTTTCTAAAAAAGAAAATAAACACCTCATTTGCTTATTTTGAGGCTACTCGGGTTCTGCCTAAAATCAGAGTTTGTAAGTCTCATTAAATATTCTATTCCAATAGTGTCCACGACATACCTTTTATTTTACACAAAATCAGCAAAAAAATTCTGAAAACCGTGCACCCAGTTTCTTCAAATATGTTGGTTCCAGCCCCACTGAAATATTGAATCCAAAATCGAAATTACGTGGGATTGGAGCATTTAATTCGATGGGACTAGATGGTGCTGCACCAAATAAAAAAGTAATTATAAATTAAAAACAAATAAAAAACCAGCAACAAAAAAGAGTCCTTAATAAAACAGGCGGAAGATTCAGCCGTAAGATCTTCGTATATGAAAATATATATTTACATTGGCATAGTCATCATAGTAGTTGAACGTCCAAATTAATAGTGAACGTGGACAAACGTTATCTAATTTGATGGCAGCCAGAGAAACAGAAAGCAGAAGTATAATGTCATTTGAAAATTAGTAAATTCATAATTAGAACGTAGTAAAACGAAGCCATCGACTGTTTTCGTGAACGAATTCCGAAGGAAAACAGAATATTTGATGGGAGAAAATCAAAGAGTGTAGCAGGTATATAAAAACCATTATGCAATGTTATTGAAATAAAATAAGGTTTCGTTGACGCAGAAGATACTCATTTTTCACTTTGACTCAATTACTAACCGCGCGTTCTGACAAGTACTTGCTATTTAATTAATTACAATTCCCTCCTATTGATTAGAAAACCAGTGACTAAGGAAGTGTAACGTTTGCGATGACGACTGGAAGGAAATAGCAGGAGCGTCTCGCTATTTTTATCTTTATAAATATCATTGACTGAAGTTGCCGCGTGCTCCATGCCCTTTAACTTCATTCCTTTGATTGAAACAAAATTTGTTTAAAGCAAATCATTTCACATATCTCTGTAAATATCGAAATAAAATTTAGTAAATAAAAAGCCAAATAATCAATAGAGCATGATTTATTACACAAATGCGCCAATAAATTTTAAATAAAGTAACGCAATGAAGGGTGTAATGGGCTCTGTACGGTATTATGAATACTGCCTAAAATTAAAAATCTCTCATTCAATTCTAGGTCCTTGTTCCAAGAACAACATGAAACAAAATTTACTGTTTATTTATATTAGCTGATTTTACTATGGGAAATAGAAGCTGAAATAACCTACTAATGAGTAATAAACGGTAAATGAACCAAAAACACGATTAACAACTGAGACTTTTGTGATATATCTGCAGGAGAAGCGCTTACATTTTATCTTGCTCTAAAGAAGGCCGAGTAAATCTAGATAAAATTAAGTACTGAATAACTAATGTAATTTGTGCCTAATCCTAATTTAACCCCAAATAAAAATCCTACTCAATAAACCAACAATTTAACAATGATTAAATTTTAGATTGAATTCAACCTGTTTTAAGCTGTTGAAACAGAAATCACTTTCTCTTTTGTACATAAAAGCTTCAGTTGAACAGTGAATTAACTTGACAATTAAGACGAAGTTATATTTTGTTTGAAAAAACGGCATATTCAGTTTGCCTAATCATTTATGTTCTTGGAATTATATATTTTTTACACCAATAGACAACCATAATTTCATTTTATATATACATTCGGCCATTAATGGCTTGTAATGGATTTTATAATAATGTATATATTTATAGAATTATTTTGAAATTGAAATAAATCAACAAAAAACTTTTTCAAATTTGTCAGTGTACGAAGAAATGGTTCTTATAAGATACATGCATTTTAAAAAAATAATAACTGCCATATATTTCAATATTCTGCATGGTGTATGCTGATGGCCTAGCCTTGTTTAAGTAGACTATGGCTTACATAAAGAATTTTTTTCTCTAATTTGTTAAAAAATCGGTTAAGTTTTTGAGAAATATACAATCTATTAAACATAGTCTATTAAATAAATTGACGACATCTGTTTCTTTTGATTTATGGATTAATAACGTATCTAGGCTTACAATCGAATAAATTATGACACATTTTACTTAAAAAATTTTGTAAATTAGGAAGTGAATCTTGAACGGCTACAAGAGCAGACCAAACCTAAGCAACATTGATTATACAAAGTTGAATTTTCGGCAATGCATTCTGTTCCCTGCAGTAAACCAAAACGAATTTATCACATTTCAATCAAATATTGAATAAATGTTTTTCAACAATAATGAAGTTATTGTTAGTCAACGAGTAATAACACTGCTAAGCCATTTGCATAAAAAATATTTTTGTAATTATTAGACTAATTTTTTCAAAAAGCTCAAATAAATATTGTTGATAAATGTGTCATTGAATGAAAGTACATGAACTATATTTTAGAAATTTCATATGAAGTTACAATTGAAATTAATGAGAAATTAATTCAAGGGATTAAAACCAAATAAAATTAATGAGTGAAAGTACAAGGTCAGTAAAGGCTTTCTGAAAGATAAAGTACTGTCCATTAGAAAGCAAATCGACAAAGAGGAAAACTTTCCAAATTAAAAAACACACTATACGACACATTTGGAATTCGTAGTAGAAATAGATATTGTAGGCAATGCCACCAAATAACCAAATATTTACAGTCTTATCAAGAATGCTAAATGAAAGATTAACAATGAGGTGACACAGGCTATTGGATAATTGGCGGGAAACGTTAATTTCTGAATGTAAATGACACGGTATTGTTGGTCTTACGACACTCGTGTTCTTTCAACCAATTCGTAAAACGTTTAAGCAATGGAAGTGGAGGCCTTTGAAAAAATATCATTCAAAAAACCCTCGATTGTAATATAATTATGACTAAAAACATTTTCACGAGCCATTTATTCATCATCTCAACCAACTAGTAAAAGTGCTCTTATAGTATATTCAGTTTATAACTTAGGTGCGATCTACTGGAATACAACTTACATAAGACCATATGACTTTCACATGTAACCAATTAAAAAATGTCACACATTTAAAATTAGTGAGATGTTAAACTAAAATTGTTGAGTAAATGTTAAACTACTGTCGCAGAAACAGATTAAATACTATATCGCGTGAATTGGTGCAAATAGAGAGTGAAATGTGGATAAATCGTTTTGCATTGTTCATATTTATTGTAAAGGTATTTGTATCGGCGTAAGTTAAGCTGTCAAGCGATTTGAATAACCGTACAGTATAATTGGCGGTTTACACATGCAAAGAACATATTAATAAACGATTGTGATGCTTTTATTGAAGTATGACAAAGTAATAAAATTGTTTTAGAATTGACAATAATGCTTTTAGCAAGTATCCCGCGGTGAGCGCACAACTCAAATGTCAAATGTACGAATGATTGCACACTTAATAGTCTATGTTACCCGCTACGGTGTGTTAATTAAACACTCGTTTATCGATTATTGTTTAACTGAAAGTGGTTGGGGATATTATTGGAAAAGTACTCTTCCATTAATCACGTTTGATTATAATTTTCTCTTAGTGAAGAGTGAAGGTCAACCAGATGAATTCGTTTAAACTAATTGCATAAAGCATTGTTATAGAATATTCCTCAACAGTTCCTTACAATAAACATATCTTAACAAGATGACCTTTTACACTACTACTTCTGAACTACCTATTCCATCCAAAATCGGGTATCTTCGTGCCCAATCCCATAATGATTGGTGCAAGCAAATATTTCGGTGAACTTTCATGAAGCGTCCCATTAAAGATGAAAGACCATTTTTACAAAGACATTGGGAAAGACACGATAACTAACAGTAATGTTCGGGTGTAATTCGAAGGCGCATTCCGGAAAATCTTCTTATAGTTCTGGTCATGACCGCAAGCAATATTTTCTAACTGGGGACATCTGTGGGATCAACTTGAGTGACAGAAAATGGGGCGAAAGGCAGCGAAATTTTGAAACTATTGAAAAAATAGACCCTCAAAATATATCTCATGTCAATTTTTAATTTTTTCAGTTTTTACAATTTTTTTACTTTACTTATAAAAATCAATGTTGAAAGCCTGACGGGTAACATTTCACTATGTCCCATGCGTACGCCACTGGTTCTGGTAGCAGAAGATAAAAAAATTGAGATGCCTTTGAGGGACCTAAACCTCCGAATATCACCCAATGTATCCAAACTTGTTCAATATTTTATAATCGTTAATATTTTTTTCAAAAAAGCAAAATATACATTATATCGGTCATGATTTCGTTGAAGATAGCTGATCTAGATAATCTAGATTATATTCATTAAAAGTATATATATATATATATATATGTAATGTAGCTGTAGATTATTGAAATTTTAAGATTTAGTACAAACTACTACAAATACCCCCATGACAATGCAAATCTTTTGTAGGCATATTTTGGAAAATGTGGGAAATAATTCCTTCCCCTATGTTTTTTTAGCATCAAATGTTATTTTTGAAAATGACGTTATGTTGTTTTCCAAACCAATAAGGTAGACGATATAAAATAGCAAAATGGTTCTTGATTTCTGATTGGATTATAATAAATACATATTGTAATCATAATAAAAATTCACACATGCGTTCACAATGTAATGCGTCAGAGACAAGACTACTCTAGAATAGTTCATATTGATAGTTTTAATTAACTAGTAAATGATTCCGCGTATGCTATTTTTTAAGAAATGTGATTTTCGCGATTTTGCAAAGTTAAATTCGCAAATTTGTGCTTTGAAAATGCGAAAAATATTGTAGTATCCCATGTATTCTGTCAGCTATGACTAAACATACTAAACGTTTATCGTGTCGATAATATGCTATATAAGATAGATTACTGGATGGAAGAATTACTCAAAAATAGGTTATTGAGATAATCTTATCGACAATAAACTTTTGTCAGACTATCTTTTGAACAAGCCTGAATGTAACGCATTTGCAGTGTGTTTCGGTGTTTTCTTCTAGAAGCTAAAAAATATGCAACCTCCGCTTGCCCCGAACTATGGGATACATCAGTGGTCTATCTGGTGGAATATTTTTTTTTCGGAGGTGGCAATGCTTAATTCGGAGAACCAGTTTTAAAGGCGCAATAAAAAGTTTTAAAATGAATGAACTAAACAAAATTTCACATTTTATTCATGCATCACTATTGATATGAAGCACCAGACTCTGGAACAGCAAGATGCTTTTTACAGAAATATCTGGGGAGAGGGGGTTATGAAGTAAAACATTTAAATATTTGAATTTTTAAAGATTTTAATAATGTTTGCACTTTTTTACTGATTTCGTATTGGTTTTATTGACACCTTTATGTTAAAACATTTTGTGCGTATTATACAATCAAACTTTCTTGATCTGGTCGGTCGCTGGACAGTATTAGATGGATCGGGTTGTGGGTCATTAGATAGGACAGGTTAAATGGTGGGTCAAAAAATTACGCCTTTCCCAGTCTGATTAAAAATATATTTAGGTTTTTCATTTCGAAATATCAAAGTGTACCAAAATAATCCTCCAAATCAATTTTATTCGGTTCACGTAAGCAAAACCACATTAATAATGAAATTCTATTAGTTCCTTCAATTAGTCAGCATTGTTTAAGAGAAACATTGTAAGCAAGATTTTGACCTTTCTTGCAAAAAGTACATCCTCAAAATTAGTTTCAGAGAAGATGTCATTAATAGTTTCCGTGTTGAGTAGTTGCAAAATATAAAGAAAGAAGATGACATTTAACTCTAAAGCATAAAGGAAATATTTTAGCTAGCAATTATCAAATAAAAACCCCATCAACAATTACTGTTAAGTGCTAGAAAACGAGGCATAACCCACACTTACTGATTTCAAGACTTTGTTCAATACCAATTAGAAATCAAAGATGTTCACATGTATTTATATTCAGTACTAAAAAACTTTCTACACGCACTTGTCTTTAGAAAAACGGTTCCAAGCTGACTGGTGGATGGCTGAAAACATTCCTTGAATTTCAAGATCAAATAATCAATAGAAAAATAATTGTGAGAAAATAAAGCATTGTATTTTAGAACATGGGATTAGACGATGCAAAATAAATTAATCCTCATTCGGAAGGTTGCATTTGAAACAAACGCTTTAAAAATATTTTAGCCTGATACTCATACTGTCAAATATAACTTTATTAATGTAAAGGAGATGTTTTATAGAAACATTTATGTGACTCTGTTCTATTAAATTAGAGAACAGGCTCTACATCAAATGCGATGCACAGATGTTCAAAACAGCACTTATACAAATATATTAAACTCTCCTTCAATAGCTTGACTGCTTCATGAAACGTAAAATCAATATAAATTCCACTTTATAGTAAACGTTAAAATATTGCAGAACACGCAAAATTGGAGGGAAAATGCTTTGGTTCTTACAAAAATAATAAATCTTTAGATATCATCGCTACGTTTACGCTTGAAGATGTAAGGGGTTATCTGAAAGACAACGATTTTTATTCATCTATAACATTGGAAATAATCAAATTCAATAAGTGAAGCATTGTATATGAAATTAATTATTAAAGAAAATAATTGTAAGTTTAATTTCTACATTCTTAGATAAATAATACGAGTATTTTCTTAATAAGATAAGCGCAAAGAAATTCTACCGTAAATCGATACTTAACTTTGTAATTTTTCTACTCCAAAAAGATTAACATTGCCATTTTAAATTGACTATGGCTCCAAATACATGCATTTAGTTGTTTCTGCATCTGATGATAAAATGATTTCTGCTCATGATAACTTTACCTCTGGACACGTTTCGAAATATAATAAATGTCATTTTTACATTTCAGAAACGGATTGAATTGAATGGTTCTCTAGAATACAAAATTCTGGGTAATAAAAACCTAAATTGTGAAGGGAGAACAGTTTCTAGACGACTTAAGCCAACATCAAATTTACTGAAGAAGCTACTCATTAATACTAAAATCGCTCTGAACACCAATGATTGCAGTAATATGTCGAAAATTAAAAACAAAATTCAAGAAAAGGACACGTGATACTGCCTATTGAAAGTGGTTGAAGAAGCCCACTACAACAATCGATTGTTCAAATTAGATTTTTCACTGCATAAGACCACTTTGTTCCTCATGCAAATAGTAATTGTCTGTGCTTGTTAGGATCTAATGATTAAATTTAATACTTTGCATCCACAGTAACATCGACAGAAAGTTATATCAACAGTATCATTGTTACATGCAAACGCAAATATTTAAACAACTGCAATATTTGATTTAGCAAAATCATAATTCAGTGAACATCTTGTGGTGAACTTAATAAAAACCTGAGGACATTAACATATGTGTGAAAACGGAAATTCCTTTAAGCGCATGTCATATTGTTAGCTCCCTCATTAAAATGCTTTAGTATGCTTGCGACAAGTTTAATACCGAAAGTAACTACTAATTAACAACAATTGATTGTAAATGCCAAAATTACACGAAAATGTCTACCAAACACGTAAATGAAGCAATCCAAAAAACGCTAGACTGTAATGTCACAATTTCAGATATTAACGAAAAACTCACGTGCAAAATGAAAACACTTGTATATGCAATGAAAAAAATTAAAGTCTATGAACACATACATAATTGGAAAAAGCCCTGGATTCAAAGTAAAATCAATAAAATATTTCTATTCAAATTTTCAAGAAAAGTTTATTCAGTTTTGGCCTTAGCAGAGTTTTCAACAAACAAATTAATTTTTTATAACCTATTAGGGACAAGAGTGCATAAAAGCAATCGCACGCGATGAAAGCCTGGAGTGAAGATTGTTATGAATCATTCACTTTTAAACAATCACCGTTACACAAATAAATATTACCAAATCGACGTTTCTCTCAAAATAAAGACACTTGCTAAATGCCAATACATTAAATATGAGACTAACTAGTAATTGAATTCCATCCGATAAATTTTCCGTCAGAAAGCACACTAACAGCGACAGCCGCCACAGCCTAGAGTATTTCACCGTTGAACCTCAATGCCTAATGCTATTATTATAATTAATAGCATTTAACTAGTAGCCCGGGGTAACATAAAGACAGAGGTAAAATTTCATGCTTTAGACACATTGATAATTGTATGCAATAGAACTAAAAAAATGGAAACTACCGACACCAAGTTTCTGAATTTGAGCTTGGACGATTTAGCAACTAACTTTAAGCCTACACTCACCATTCAGAGGTATTGAAATGTATTAATTAGATTAAATGGATACAAGAAAAAAAGACTTACCTCGTTTCTGGATTGTATTCTAGGACGTAGAAAAAGTGATCAGGCAGGGGATCAAACTCTTTAGCAGCGTGCAAATCTTTATAATGCGTCACAAAGCACCGACCCCTAAGTAACGCTGAATTATGCTAGATCAGCATTGGGAAACGAAAACAATTCAAAGGATGTACTATGTGCTGACAAAGTAGACACTTGCTGTAATTGATTTATCCGTGATAATTTACTATCACGACAAATTAGAATTCGTTGAATAAAGTGGCTTGAAATTGTTTTTCATGTTGCTCTACGCCGCTGCTCGTGTAATGAGAATGCCCTGTTGAATCGTTGCGTGGCGCATTAACGCGCATCATAATGCAATTAAACGGACCGTCAAGTGACACCACAATTCGGACAGTCCTTCTAATTCCGCGCCGCTATTCATATAGGAACAAATTATCACAGCGTAAAGTACACGCGAAAGACTAGTGCGCATTTATTCACCTCCCTTAATCTTATCACTCCGCTGATCAACGAGTGGCTAATTTAATCGAAACTCACTCAGCTGGCAGAACAAAATGTCCAAAGTCAATCAATCCTAATATAACATCTATGTTTCAATAATGCAAATTCGATACAATAGCTATTTTCCGTTATCAATTTATTGAATAAAATGTTAAAACAAGTTAATTGACACTGATGTTCCAAATCCGATGCTGACAAAGAGTTGATGATATCAAGAAAATCAGCAATGTACGTATGAAACTAAAGGATTAGGCCGCTCTCAAAGGTCTAAGCTGGATAAGTGCTTTACACTACATTCATTTAAAATATTAGCGAGGATAATGAAAAGTGATGATACTACAAAGAAAGATTAAAAAACCAACCGCCATCAAAGAATTATAAAACAGACAGTGGAAATTAATCTAATTTCATTAGTTGCGAACTTTAAAACCGGGAAGCGAAATATTTACGCAATCAGTTACATAAACAATACGAGTGATTACGCAGTTATGAAGAACACGATTTACTTCAATGATCATCAATACAAAAAATTTAGCTTCAGGGAAGCAGAGAAAACTGTTATAAATAAGCATTAATAACGTTACAAATACATTCTTAGGAAAACTGTCAGTTGAGCGATTGAGTCAGTTCTACTGATGGATCATATATTAAACATAAAAGGTAATTCAAATCTGGTTTTGAGCGCTGGAGGAGAAATTGTACTTTATATAATTCTTTGTCGTCATCTGAGGAGTCAAGAGTGCTTCTGCTTTATTTTGCATTGAATTGCGTTTTGCAAAATAATGTCAAATGTGCAATGCGAAAGTCGAAAATGCCAGTCTGTGAAACCCAAGAATTAATTTCTAAGGAAACGTTTTCGAAAAGCGCAAATATAATTGTCTATTGAAAAATCCTAAGCCAATTGCGCTACCTCTCCATTTTACCATTTCGTAAGGTAGTAAAAGTTGTGTTTAAACATTCAAGAAGCTTTTAACCCCAACAGCCAAAGAAATTTTTACAGTTTACATTTTTTAAACACTCAATCTGAAACATCACCGTTGATAGAGGATCGCCTCCTCATTAATTTTCATACATAATTCGTGCGCCTGCGCAAAATCGGAAGTCGTTGCGCCGTAGGCAGAAAGCAATTAGTTGAGACTAGTTGTTGCTTTAGACGGCTTTAGTATCTGAACAAGAAACACTCGTTATTGGAAGAATTTGAAGGTTTTTACAAACATCGGATTTTTCATTCAAAAAAGTTTAATATACTTCCAACCAGAAGTGGACTTTGGCGCGAAATTTTAGAACCCGACTATACAAGCCCCGAACCTGAAATAAATATTTTAACTAAAATTGAACCCGGATTTCTAAAATTATCGGGATTTAAAATGACAAAAAAATTTTCCAAACACAATCTGTAATCATAAGTTGAATGTCCTTGAGATGATGCACCTTATAATGATCAATGATCACAACAAATTACACAATTACTGTATCTTATTATTATTACACTTATGACGAAATTAAATTTTTTTCGATGCGAACTCAATCCGTTTAGTTTTCAAAACCTTTTTAAGTAAATGTTCGCAGCTGGCCCCAGAAAGGGGGGACGGTCGCCCCTAAGCGTGTCACTGTAACCAATGATGTGTTACAATTCCAGGATTCCTAATTTTTGGCGAACGAGAACGCAAAATAAAGAATGCTTGTCCACGCCAGGAACAGTTTTATGCAGCCCACATCCCGCCCGTACAAATCTTTGTTCATCTGCATAACAGCTTCGCTTAACCATAGTGGTTAAAAAATTGCTGTTGAACGAACTACTAAAATAAGAAATCAATTGGAGGAAATCAAAATATTTCAAGTTTATCCTACCACGTTACTCGTTACTTCTGCAACAAAAATAACGTTTGTAGACAAGCTTAATCAAAGACAAACAAGAAAAGGAAAATCTAGTTGAGAACTAAAACAATTCACCCGCCTGTGTCTCGCCAGGTACGAACGAAATCACTAATGGAACCTCAGTGAATTTAACAGAAAAGGCTCTGATAAAACAAAAATTCACATTCAATTGTAAAGTTTCATCTTAAAAATAGTACAAAAAAGTAAATCATTGTATCAACTAAAAACTAATATATATATATATATATACATTCATACTTCGAAATACTAAAAATCCAATTCAAGTGCAGGTAATAGAAACATATCAATTTTGCAGTCTCCCAAAAATTAAAAATCTAAAAAAACTAGATAATAAAGGATATGAAATTTACCACTTAAGAAATATTAGTGAATTTGGGTTAGATAATAAAACAATCATAAGAGCAAAATAAATGGGAACTGTTCGCTCAACCGAACAAAACAATTTCAATAAAAATATTGATTTGTATACTACACTAAATCACGGCAAATAATTTTAATCGAAATCATTGTCTGGACAAACACTATAAATCCATCAATCTCAATGACAAGGTCATTAGAAAATTACATGGACTCGTAAATATTTCTGAAAT
>CABFPE010000589.1:357809-384695 GCA_900660155.1 Hofstenia miamia
TATATATATATATATATATATATATACATTCATACTTCGAAATACTAAAAATCCAATTCAAGTGCAGGTAATAGAAACATATCAATTTTGCAGTCTCCCAAAAATTAAAAATCTAAAAAAACTAGATAATAAAGGATATGAAATTTACCACTTAAGAAATATTAGTGAATTTGGGTTAGATAATAAAACAATCATAAGAGCAAAATAAATGGGAACTGTTCGCTCAACCGAACAAAACAATTTCAATAAAAATATTGATTTGTATACTACACTAAATCACGGCAAATAATTTTAATCGAAATCATTGTCTGGACAAACACTATAAATCCATCAATCTCAATGACAAGGTCATTAGAAAATTACATGGACTCGTAAATATTTCTGAAATGCATTTCACTATTTTACACATCAAATTTCATAGAAACCGCTGCAGAAATGTCAATAGAAATTTCCCACCAAACTATACACATAACATTGTGAATTTACAAGAAGCTTAGTTACACATCTTTAACCTTCGAACAGAGAGAAATGTTGAAAATTTACACGATGATTAGGAATCGAACGTTCGATCTACAACACAGAGGTCATATCATTCAAAGCCTGCAACTAAAAAAAAGATTACACTACCAACATTTCTTTCCAAATAAAATGAGATTTCAGTTTCGTAGCAAAGAAGAGCACGAACCAACATTTTCCCTTTTCAACGATTTCCTCATCTTAAGATTGAAACTGATTATAAAATGACTCTATTTGGATGCGTTCCGTTTAAAACCGCAGATAAATGCTTCTAAAAACTATGAAAATGCGAAGGATCATTTGATGACCTTGAAATATTAAGTCTATTATTCAAAGAAGACACGGCCTTAGGGGGGAGGGGCCGGGGGAAGGGGGCAATTCAATCTTTTTCAGGATTTTCGTTTCTTTCAAATTAGCGTTTTCTATGCATTTCAAATATAGATATTGATGTTCACAAATTGCATTCTGAATAGGCCTTGATTTCCCAAAAAAAATGGGAAGGTGCCCGCTGATTTAAAAATCTTAATTATGGCAAACGGCCAAACATTTATGGCAGCACTAGTTAATATCCCCGAATACAGTATATTTGTACATTTCCAGAATCAATGAATTAATAAAATAGTTGAAGTGAAAATGTGGTGTGAAAGTGGGACAGTTTTGAAATGGAATTTCTCGATAGATAAAAAAAATTTCAAACTCAAAACCAATTACCACATAATGTCTAAATTTACGGATATTAATCAATTTTTTAAATATAACGTGCACTAAATTTAAGTAAGTACATATTAAAACGTAGAATATAAAAATTTGCGAACAGAATTTTAGTGTAACATAAATGAGCTCAGAAACCTCCAACCAAGCTGGAAACTAAAATAAAACTGCCTTTTCTCTAAAATTGAAATAATTTTTAAATAAAATATTTTAGTGACAATTTTTTCTGTAAAAATGGAAATCTACCACTACATCCTACATCCAAACATCCAAAACGCGCCTCTGCCCATAACCCACAAAATCATATGGAAGGCAGTCAATTTCCCTATGCGATTCCCATTTTGCTGAAACGATCGGGAACGATATGGTGGTGATAAAATCTCAAGCTGTTCTTTTCCAACAATATTTCACAAGTGAAATGAGAAGCTGCAGTGGTTTATAAGAGGTTTGTCAGAGAATTACTTTTAAGTCGAACATAAAGCGAGGGAATTTAAATCATTTAAACAATTTAGGTGAGTTTATGAGGAGCCTAGTTTAATTATTGTTGCAAGGGAATTAAATTCAATTTATTTATCTCTCGTCAAATCCACTTGAATAATATCGCATGAATTATCGCAGACAATCCGCGAATTGTCAAAGCACGACGGGTGAGCTGTAAACAAGCGTCACTTTATACTTCTCACCATTATGTTAACATTTGTAAACGTATCTAAGTGCTGGTTATATAATAGAGTGCTTCACAGTGCACTTACAATAATGAATGACGAAAAATCCCGCAAATCAACTTTAAGCATCACATCATACCACAAAAACATTGTATAGTGATTACATCTCCCTCTTTAAGAAATTGTATGTATTTGGCTGGCTATGCCTATTTGTTGCTTGGCTACCTGCTGTTTGCTTAGTTGGGCAATTGTATAACTTCAAAATGCAAATTACGTTAATATTGTTCGATAATATAATTATACATAATTTTCTATAACTATATCCTAGCAATTGAAGAAACCAGCCCTATATTTAGACAAAAGAGTACAGAGAGAACTAAGTGATACACCGAAAAAAGCCGAAACCGCAGTTTAACTAAAAACCGAAACCGAACCGAGAGGAAAAAAATCAAAACAGAGTATTCGGTTTCTAGCAGAAACACTCGCCTATATTATTTCCAAGAAACTATGTAGACTTCGTGAAGCAAGCGCCAAAGTGCTTGTCAAGTTGAAGCGTCATTTACTTTTACTTGACTAACAACATAAATTAGTGTTTTAAAAAATAGTTTAAAAAGTATTTTTCTATTGAATAACGTTTTACTAATACCGGTGGTAGATGGCTAAAAAACCAAAATTGTAATCGTGGTTTTGGAGCGCAAGAAAACAAAACCGAACTTATTTTTTGTAAACCATTATATGTATTAGAAAAACAATTACATCCTAAGACGAAAATATAAAATTTGTAATTGCCCGAATTACACGTTCTGCAATGCCCTGATGTAAAAACCGAACGGTTGTAAATCTGGTCACTAATCGAAAAGAGAAAAAGTACCCAACAATTAAAAAGAATTTTCGCTTAAAACAATATTTACGTATTTGGGTTCACAAATGAGAAACTGATTCTAATTGATGAAGTAACTAGTCAATAATAATCGGCCTCCAGAGAAAAATGGCGGTTTAATTCCAAGTGTTAAAACCATGAAAAGATGAACAAATGTGGCGTTAACTTCGCATCAATATTAAATTGATAAAAAGAATTTAAATACGTAAAAAACACTTTCAATGAGATATAGAAATGTAGTGAAAAATTCAAAAAAATCTCCAATTTGTTCAGAAAAGGGTTCTTCTTTCAAATGATGAATAGATGGTTTGAGTTTAAGATTTTGAAATTTTGGACAGATTGCTGCAAAAGGGAAAGCAAATTCAATTGTTTTAGATTTCTAGTTAATACCATAATGTTACGTTGCCACTTGCAATGTTCTTCCCAATGTCACGTCTTCCTACTCAAAATTAAAGTTGAAATTTAAAAAAAACTGATATTAAACGTTAATGTGAATACTTCGGAATTTTATCGATCTAGTAAAACATGCCCAATAGGAAATTTATAACTCATCCCATTATACAGCGTGATACATAATTCACATGTTCTAAGATAATGCTTGTATTTCCTTTCCTTAATTTCAAATGAGTGGTTTCGTAATAGAATTTGCGCTGGTTGTTTGAATACATTATAAAGCCGTTATNTGTTGAAAGTCATTCTATTGGCATGGCAGTTTTTAAGTGCCTCAGTTCTTAATAATGGCAAAGAAGTAAGTACATAATGGATGCAGTCGATTGTTTGTAATTTTGTTCATAAATTTTATATCTTCATCTCTAAATTCAATAAAATTTGAATTTATTATTACTGAATATTAGTGTGAAAACATTTACTATTGTTTTGATATTTGTAATACAAAAGGAGAGTGGCAGTCTTATAATAAAACTCGGAGGGCGAGTATTCAAATGTATTTTATTTCTTTTAAACACGATATTCATCTTTGTTTGCCTTATTCCCAAACCAGAAAATTTGCTGACATACATTAAATCAGAACAATTAATACAGCATGTTGTACAAGCCCAAANACATGTTCTAAGATAATGCTTGTATTTCCTTTCCTTAATTTCAAATGAGTGGTTTCGTAATAGAATTTGCGCTGGTTGTTTGAATACATTATAAAGCCGTTATCAGAACAAATGATACCGACTTTCATCCAAGCCAATGCAAGAATTACTTTTGAAAGAACAACGTGCAATTAAATATAAAGTTTACCACTAAAACAACAAATTAACAACTAAAACACATCAAGCTTTTCTCATTAACGCTCATAAATATTTAGAATTGATTTAAAAAATGTAATAAAACACAGATTTATAAAAACACTACTCGAACTAGAGAAACGTAACATCACTTTAAACAAAGAAGAGTTGTTACCCTTTAATGTGTCTCTGTTAGACCCTGCACAAATAATGGGATTTATCATAATTGGTCTAGCAAAGCTTCTCAATTGTGATCAGCACAAATATAAAACACAAGGTCCACATTAATTACCCAGTTTCAAATGCCATATAAAATGTTGCCAATAACTCTACAAATACAATTGAATGTGGATTTGGTGAAAAGGATAAAAAAAGAACATAGTTTTGAATAATAAATCGGAAATACAGAACGACTATATTAAAAGATATAACAAACTTTTTAATTGTTTGCAAGGCG
The DNA here is from genome assembly GCA_900660155.1 of Hofstenia miamia. NCBI lineage: Eukaryota > Metazoa > Xenacoelomorpha > Acoela > Hofsteniidae > Hofstenia > Hofstenia miamia. Next base: position 362,274 of record CABFPE010000589.1, read on the forward strand.
AATTTAATTGAAATGTGTTGATGCAAAGATATATTTAATCAGACTACGATATTACATGAAAATGTACAAGATTTGCGTAATTTGCATATTCAGTTAAATATAGTAGATTATTATTATTATTTTGAAAAAGCACTTAAAAACATTGCAAATAAACATATTTTTTAAATATGTCTCCATTAGTATGTTCAATTCAAGAATAGAAAAAGTCGATTGGGGTTGGTTAGGACGAACAGTCAAGATGTCGTATCTACATATTTCAAAATTCCATAATAGGCTTGGCGAAATCTGTTGAAAAATATGGGAAAAAATTGTGCTTTTAAAACGGCACCAAAAAATTTAAGTATTAATGCACATCTTTTCTAAAAATTTGAGCAACTGGCGTAAGGTCGTGGTTTTGCATTTAAATTTGGCGCCATCAACTTTTAAAAACTTAAAACAAACAGCGCATAAATGATTGAAATTGTACTTGAAAGGGATGTAAGCAAACAGCATTGAAAACATCTAATTCGGATAGAAAAATAATTAAAAAAACAAAGTAATAAGCATCACTTATGCGAACACTTACTCTAAATAGGTTGACATTTTTAGCATGTGGAGCAACAGGATGCCATTTATTTCAACGCAACATTTAACAAATTTAGAAAGTGAATAATAGGAACGCAAATTCAACTCTTATTAAATTCATCTCACAAAAAATTGCTTTAAAGTGAAAAATCACGCAGTTTGATAATTACAAAAATTGCGTACTTGAAATCTATTACATTAGCTAATGTCTTTCAATAAACATGAATTCAGAAACAAATGTGCTTTAGGCGGTATTCTGCTGCAAAGGTGATTTGCCTTGCGGGATGCATTTTCAAAAAACGTCATTAAAACAAATGTTTGCGTTTACACTTTCTGAAATAATTTTAAATCCAAATAGTTTGAAAAGATCCGCCAAGAATATATGGTAAAAACCAAACTTTTCATACGTTGTTGAATTATTTTAACAGATTATACTAGCCAATTGAAACAGAAGAAAAAACAGAAATGAGCAGAGGAGAGACGCTTTAAAGATTGCGCAAGCGACCAAGTGTAATGATATGCGCTTGAAATAGTCCTATCAAACGAGATTCAGCTAAGTAGGGCCAAAAAGCTGTAAATGGTGAACTACTAGAATTCAGCAGTTTTGGGAATAATCTTTCGGGCTCAAAGTCGAAATGAATTATCGAGGAAATTGCTTTGTATATTTCCAAGAAAACACCAATTTTAAAAGACTTAAGATTGTGGCTCAGGTGTAGCTTAATCAGTCTATAAATATTAATATGCTATAATTTAATACGAAAGAGTAGACGCATTATAAAAAATATTATACCGGCAATAAACAAAGAAACTTAAAGTTATTAGAATGGAATATCAACGTTAGAATTGGAGATTCGGTGTAGAAGGCATCAAGGAAAACATTATCCAAATTTTTTTCAAGCAACAGATTTTACGTGCAGAGTGAAGGATATATTTTTTTATTTTTATCACGATTTTCAAGCACAGTTGAATTTTGTTTTGAAAAATAGCACTTGCATCAAAAGAATAATTCTACTAACAAAGCTTACGCCTGAAAAAAGGTTAGAAGCTTTTTCTTAGACGAAAAATAATGACCGACTAAAAAGTAGTATGAATACAAAAGCAGTAGAAAACGAGTTACTTGAAAAGAAAATGTCTTATTCAACTTGAAGAAGTGCTGGTTTGTACATCTTAGAGAACATTTTTATTGAACTTTTAAAGACTAATGATTATATTGTGAATAAGTTTAAAGGATAAAAAACCTTATTGGAATTGCATATTTCACAAGACATTTCTCATTCACTATTCGATCAAATTAAGCACCTTAATTCTAAAACGAAAATCGATAGATTGCAGAAGTTAAACTTGATTGCTAACTGAATTCTTTAATAATGACATGCCTGAAACAAAAATCGTGAAACAAGGACAGACAGAAAGAAATTATGTAAAATGTGTGCTGCAAGCAATTTATCAATTTTTGACAGTTTAACATGTCCGAAAACTTAATCCAAAGCTGTTCATTATATCTATTAGAACACAATCGGTTTTGTTGTCATTTTCAAAGAATTTTCACTAAGTCTATAAAGAATTTTGGATATTGACACATCTATAGGTAAATATACTTCTCTGTTATGGCGAACTTTTGTAATAAAATTATTTTTGTGCCTGAAGAACATGAAAATACTTTTTAAATGAAAAATACGTTTCCAGTGGAAACATTCTTTCCATCTCTAAGATGGTCTAAAGTCTATACCAGCAACAGCTAACCTCGGGTGTTTTGTTCGGCCACGCTTTGCGTGAACTCAGAGAATGTCACGCATAAGGCTTATACAAACCATCATAACTCAAACAATGCCCGGGTTACTTAGGGTTAGGCCATTTCTTAAAACTGAGAGGTCATTAGGAAAGCATATGGGAAATGGCCGCCCAGGTCTTTCCAAGAAAGCGAATGGAAAACAACTTAGGTAATGGATCTGTTAAATGTCAATGTAAAAGAAAACGTGTTTATTTCTTTTAATTAATGGAAATATTCCTTAAAATTGATTCTTATTGTGAAAAACTAAGAGTTGAAAACACACTTTTGACTGTGAATATCTACTATTTAGAAAATAGATTTAATCAGATTAGATGGCAATAGTCCTTACTAATTCCAATAAAATAAAAATGCGCGAAGCAATAAAGCGGTGTGAGTGTATTCCCAGCATGGATAGCAGCAACTTGTTATAAAGTGTTGTTTTCACCGCTGTTAGACAATCAACAATATATAAATGGGACTGAAATGTTGGGAGGAATTAAAGTGAGCGGTGATTTACACCGAATAATTGCATCGATAAAGAACAACTTAAAGGTTTAACGGAGATTATAGTTTAAAGGCAAATTAATGCACAGGTGCCAATTGAAATATGGAGGAAGTGTTTACACGTTCAAAACTATTTCTTTACCAAAATAATCACGTCGAGTAAATTTCAAATACGCAAAATTTTTCCCACACAGTAATCCCACCGAAGAAAAGCAGTACAGGGCTGTTGAGCGTAAACGAGTTGTTTAAATTTCCAATGAAAATATTTACGATTCTTTAAAAATATGATTTACTAATTTGCCAAATCTATGTGTGGAAAAAAATGTAAACAGTAAATTCTATGTTCTATGAACACTTCTCTCATTTAAAATTCAAAATCTCATAAATTGTCGCGGTTCTTAACAGTATATAGAAATGGTCAAATATTTGAAACAAAACATTTTAAAATAGCAGAAAAAGTCGTTAAAAACCAATAACTAATATTGAACCATTAAAAAAATATCGTGACGGTGATTTTTTGGACAATGTCAGGACCTACTCCGTCGTCTGCTAAAATATAGGTAAAATTATAAAAAAACAAACGGACATAATTTTCCTAATTAAAAAAGCAATCGGAAACAAATTTTCCAACTCATCTTGAAATTTTCATATTAAAATATTCATCGCCTTCAATATCTCGCTGTTTTAAAAAAATTGATATTTCACCTTTGCAAAAAGTCGATTCCTCTACCAAATATCACCAGTTGATCAACATTTTGCCTCTTCTTGCTAAAATATTTGAGAAACTCTCAGCCAAACAGATTTATGAAATTCTCAGTGACAATAACATTGCATCAGACAATCAATTTGGATGAAGGCCTAAGTATAGTACAACCGACGCAATACTGTCTATTACTGAAAAAACTATATGGAATTCAAACAGCTATTTGCCTTACTCGATCTCAGTAAGCCAAATAATTCAATACACTTATTATATTAGCAACTAAATTACAAAAACAAGATTTCAACGAACTTCATTATTATGCATTTCTTTGGCTGCGAATTGATGTAGATTCGGGAAATAAAACGGAATCCCCATTCTTCTCTCTAGATTTTCGCTTAGATTACTTAGTACAGTATACATGGAAGTCGTATTGTTGGATAACTTAATAATAATCACCAACATGGTAGCTCTAAAACTCGGAAAGCTGTCACTCGAACTGAAATTGAGACATGCGTATGATTAGCAACATGTTTGAATGGAATCCCCGTGAACGTTTTGCTTTTGGTTTGAAGATTGCCTATAAAGTAGGAGGGAAAAAGCATTGACAAGATATTGGTGTATTTTGGTAAGAAATGCGTAGATATGTCTTTTTCCTTGAAACCATTACTATTAATGGGAAAGGGAGAAAAATGTGACAATACTTGCTGAATGAGTTTGAATGTAGTTTGCAATGAATATAAAGTTTAACTGTGCAATAGGGCCATTAACAATAGCGTTTGATTTATTTGAGCTTCGAAATTGTTTGAATTGTGATAAACGTTTCATATTTTTACGCCTTTTGTATCGTGGGGAAATAGCAGCCACAATATTCTGGTGAAAGCGACTCACTACTACTTATAAGTTTATATGTCAGTTTATACGCACACATTTCTTTTCAAAATAGAATAGCGACAGTAAAATATTAAGGAAAGACAGAAAATTCACTTGCTAAGCATAAAGGCGCCATAGAAACAAATTATTGCCTGCCTAAAAAATTACCCTGGTCAATTTATGACGGTTGAGAAATACCTAGTTTTCATAAAAATGAAAATTTAGTTATTTTCGTTAGAACGTAGGCTACAATAATGTGGGATTTCAACCTCCCAAAAACGCACAAGTGTAATGCTTAAAACAAATATATGGCAACCGGTAAGAAATCAAAACCCAAGGGCAAAAATTTAACATTTTTACTACCGGTACTATATTTCGTATACCTCAGGAGCCATGGGTGACCAGCACGCCCCATTTTATTTGCACTGTACATTAATGATGCATCAAGTACATTAAATATGATGATAATACACGAGAAACAGAAAACCACATGCCGCGCCCAGATAATTAAATAACTAATACTTAATACGTACAAAACAGAGCTTACTATCCTCACGTTAAAACACCAACAAAACGTTGGAAAAATATAAATATGAAATGATGAAATTAGGCAAATGAATTAAATATTCCATAGAAATGTCACCAACTAACACTTTAAAGCTCTTTCAAGTTCTTGCTATTCTAAACTAATTCTTAAAACCATATTTAAAGTGTCATTACTCTTAGTAAAATATTTAGTTTGGTTCTTTAAAATATAATATTGGAGCAGTTTCATTAGTATAAAGTAACTGGATACAGGCCATTAAAAACTAAGTTGTTTAACACTAGAAAGGCCATTACTCCTTATGATTATTTTTCATGTAATATTTCAAAAAAGAACATTATGTAAAATAATAAAAAAAATTACATATGCAAATTCAAATGGATTATCAGTTTATTTGGGTGCATATACCTGCTGTTGTTTTTTAATGAATGCATACACAAGTAAACTAAATTATAATTTGAGTCAATTTTGACTCAGTGTTAATAATTTAAGAGAGGCTTTTTCAGTCTCCTATCTGTAATGCCATGTGGTGATGGCGGTGAAAATTCTCCCTTCTTTTGAAACAAAATGAACCAAAGGATTTTTTCAAATTCTAATTTAAAAAATATAACAATTAGCTTAGAATTTGCAAAAACTGGAAAAAACATTAAAGTGACATTGATTTGGAATATTATCTTGTAGCAGAAATTGATAGAAATTTGAAGTTTAACGAAGTGTTATTATTACTATTAGGGCGCAATATTGGGAAGTCATTTCAAAAATAGATTTGGATTTCTACTACTTAACTTTAATTACCGGGGCATTTTTACCACAAGACAAAATCAGTCATTACTTTAAGAAAAAATCGATAATATTGATAAGCATAAAATAATAAGCAGGCCTAAACCTTGCACATTTGATATTATGCAATATCATACTTTTTATTTGATAATGATACCCAAGTATATCCACAAGTTAAAATCATGGCACTTCTAAAGCAATTATCTCAAAATCAATTATGGAAATCACAGGTTATAATTTAACTTCAATTCTGAAAATTCATGCACATTGAAAACCTCTAGATTTAATCATAAACAAAAAAACAAATTATCAGCATTCCCAAAGAAAGAGCAATTCTAAGAATATCGAAAAAAATATATTTATATAAGGGTTTCACATAAAACAGTGCAAAATTTTGTTTTTGTAATGAACATGAATATTCAGAGCACAACACCTTTATAGTGAATTGCGGTTGGTCACTATAGAGGATTCAGTTCATTATTGAGGATGATAAAATACTTCAGTTACTCTTGTATTTAGTGCAAGTATATAGCAAACGCTGTGATCAGGGTAACTACAATATAACAAAATATTGGTACATATTGTTAATGTCTATTTGCTACATTTACAGATATCAACATATAAAACAAAATGTTTAGTACATAAAATAATTACATTTATAACATCTCAAACAAATAAAATTATTGCATATTTAATTCTTATATAGAGGAATTCCAAATGAACTAGTAACTATCACAAAGTGAAGTTCGATTATAGTAGCATTTTTAATAAAGAAACTTAATTACAGAGGAAGAAGAAGAATGTTCATTATAGAGGGAATCTATTATAGAGGAAGTCTGTTATAGAAGAATTTCATTATAGAGGATGTTCACTATAAAGGAGTTCTACTGTATTGCTTAAGTTTGTGGGAATATTTTCTCATCATGCTAAAAATCAAACACTGTAGACACACACTAAAGCGGTGAATGACTTTCAGGAGCAAGATTGATAGGTTAAAGTGACTGCTTGCTGATTGGATAATTGAAGAGGCGGCCATGCAGTAAAAGAATTTAGGCGGTACAGTATTTGCAACATCCCGTTGAAAAGCGCTAAATGTCGATATTTGGTATAGCTGAAATTCTGGACACTCAACCCCGAAACGAAACAAAATTCCTAGAAATACAATCAGTTCAAGGCGTGATTTAATACACCTTCTACATCGGCGCAGTGTATTTATGGAAAACATGAGAATTCATTTATATTCTGGTTTGTTTATTTTCAATATAATTCGAACTCAAAATTAAATAATGAAGCACTACTTGCAGAGCTGGATTAAACATGTCAATGCCACGATGCCGCCTTTTTGAAATTGTGCCATTGCGTTTTCTCACGAGATATTAAAGAAGCACAAACAATTAGTGGGATAAGCTTGTAAAAAAGTTTTCCATTATTGTTTGTGTCGTTTTATCAAAATTACTGTAATGAATTTTTCATCTCTTCGCCAATTCAAAATGGATGAAGTAAAAAGTATCAAAATTATAACTTGCTCTTATTTAAAGTCCATCAACACTTCCATTTGCATCTTTTTTCAAATATTGTTGAATTTCTTAATATTATTCTAACGAACACAGTTTTTGATCAGACCGACGTTGGACATTCTAATGCAATGAGTGGTGATGAAAACTGTAATTATGTTAATTTGTTAGGAATGAAGGATAAGTTGAATGATTTATAATATTTAAGAAACTCTTAAATCTCGGCACGTCTCTTGTCCCGCAATCAACAGCACTTAGGAGCTTGTAGTTCAGTGATTGTGGATATCTGTGAGAATGTACAGATGAATTGTAAGGATGTGGACGGATGCGGATTCGCAAAATGCTATTGATACGAAAGCAAGCATTTTGGGTAGTACATAGGTGAAAAATAGTCAGGAATTTTTCTGCTTTATGTTGGCTTAAGACGACTAACGTGTAAAAAAATAGAAAGACATTTTCAAGTGCGGACATTTGGGTGTGAATTTTGAAACTTGTGGATGGATGCAAATGCTGTTGTTCTCACCCATGTCTATCATTACTGTACTTATGATTTACAACGAGTGTCAAATTGATTTGATGTTCTGTTTTGAATCAACTTTTCAAAATGAAGTAACGCTTTTCAAAACAGCTAGAGTACTATGTAAATATTGAAAGCCTTAAAATGTAGTGACATTATAACCAATGGAAATGGGCTTGAAAAATAATTTTTTTCAAGGATTAACATTCAGAGTTGATTGTAAAAATGATTCTAAAATTTTGTTTTTAAAGCATGTTTTCTTCATTTTTTCACGCATTTTTTAACACAATCTACTTGAGAATGGAATTAGCATCCATTTTGACTGAAGATAAGATAAAATATCGTTCCATAGATGGTAAACCTTCCCAAAATAATACTTAAATATTTTGAGCGAGATTTTTTTGTAGAATTTTGCTCCAACGTTTTGAATCATGGGTAAAATGATAAAGTAGCCTGAAAAAGCTGTGCTTTACATTGTTTCCCATTGAAAAGAAATGAAGAAATTTTACAAATTTCAGTGACGTAGTTCGAAATGAAACTTCGACAATAAAAAGCTAGGTTAAAGCAGAAGTATCTAAAACCATGTTAAAACAAAATATCTTTTCGCTTAAGTAGTGAAATATTTCGCTAAGTATTAAGTTTTCAAATGCATTTCTAGTGGCCACTTCAGTGACAGTCAGTGTGTTTTTGTTTAATGTGAAAGCAAATAAGCGACAAACGAGCCGTTGCCCCAGATGAGTAATAACTTGAAGAAATAGTTATCTAAAAAGTAAATTACCAAAGACACTATCTCACATAAAGAAAAAGTAGTTAAAGGAAACGTCATTGATTCAAAGAATTCATAATTACAGTATAATTTGTACCATGACGAATGTACAATGGAGATTAAATTCCCATACTGTTTAGAATAGAAACCATGATTTTTTAAAAAAACCTATCAAAAGTTTGTAAATTAAACTTTCACATAACCATTGCATGTATAACTGATTCAAACCAATAGGAAAAAAATTTTATCACATTGAGATGCAAATCTCAATTCTAACATATTGATGGTAATAAGAGAAGCGATAGAATAAATTGTAATGTAGATAATAAAGAAGTAAAGTTGGCATACGGTTGGTAGGTAGTCGTCAATTAATTCGGCGAAGCTGTGTCAATAGCACTTTATGCGAGGTTTCGCTTGTTGCGATCGGGATCGACCTTCTCACGTTTAATGATACATAATCAACATGCTGTTAAAACTCTTTTATAACGATCAACAGAGCGTGTAATTGTTGTGTCCGTTTGTAAAACCAACGCTGTTTCTTGATGTATTACTTGTAAACTATCACACCAAATGTCAACTGGAAAGAAAATAAACAATCTTCTCATACAGTTACTAACAGGAGTATCTAACACTTCCCACTGGTTTCTAATTAAATGAGAGTGGGCAGCGACTGAGTAGGAAAGTTTCAAAATAGTTATAACCAATACCCAACAATGCAAATACCTCACGCAGCAACTTACTATTTTTTTACAAAAACCACTTCAACCTACAAAAAATTCTGTTTAAAACACTAACAAACATTGAATTATGATAAACTTATCAACATTTATTTTACGTTTCAAATTTTTCGGTAGAAAGTCGATTATGAAAATACGAATACCAAACATAAATTTTCCAAAAATTTACATCACGATTTGAAAAAAACACATTTAAAAACAGTTCAAAAACATGTTTAAAACAGCTTTAAGCAGTACTTAAGAGATCGTATACTTTAAACAAACACAGATCTCTGGTAGAATGAGATAATTCTGTCCTAAAAGCAAAGCAGCCGAGGCTTTACGATTTTTGAAAGAGAGGGCACATTCCTGTTTTTGTGTTGAGAAAATAATTTATAAATAACAAATAATTTAAATTCTAATTAGAAGATTTTGGGATGAAAAATTTGAAATTCCTCAAAAGGGAGGCATTGGCACCTTCCGCAAAGTTCGCATTGTGGATAAGGTTTGCGAAGTCGATCACAACTTTAGACATGTACGGGTGAAAAGTAGATAGTGAAAAGCATTGCCTTACTACGCTACGCAAATACGCTTAACATAAATAAAAGGTAATCGGCTTAATCGTTGGCCAAACACAATGATAAATGAATGAGCATTGGAGATTAAATGTAATTTCAGGCTACACTTCCAGAATGTCTACTAAAAACCAACTCGAATTTTTTAATAAGTAACGTATATCATATTATGAAAGTGAAAGAAATAACTTATCAATTTCATTCCATAACTAACATTGTTAGGATAAAAAGATTTTCTAATATGAAACAGACACATAATGGGCATCTAATGAAAGTATGTGGTTCAGACTAATAACTCATAGTTTAGAAAGAACATTATCGAAACACATGAAGCGAATTACTGGCTAATTAATCAAAGGAAACACATTTTGTAAAAAACATTGACAACAAATTAAAGGCAATCAAATAACAAATGAGACCAACAGGAAGTAGATAATGAAGCAATTCGTTAAAAGCGTTCTAATGTCAACTAATGATCATAAAATACGAAGACGATATGAAATTATACTACCAATTCACATACACCCACCCGCAATAAATGAATGTATACATGGAAATTTTGAAACGCAATACAGATATGTACCAATATATCATAAAAAATTGTATATTAAAAGTTATAGAAAGTATATTAAAAATTGTAAAAGCATTGGGGGAAAGAAGTCTTGTAATTGCAAAGTTTTATTTACGGGCTAAAGAAGTGTATTTAGCTACGCGAAAAATTTATCTCTATTTTTAAAATGAGTCGAATATAGTTTGTTGTAGTTGATATTTGTTAACGGGTATGCTCATAAATGGATTGATTGCAGACATATTATTTGGAAAAAGGACTTACAAATGAATGTATGGCGTAGGTACTTATAATAAAACTTTGTTGATGATAAGCTATTTAAGCGAAAGAGATGAAAATACGCGCCATAAGTGAAAGCCCAAAAGCGTAAACGAGGGTAAACGAAAACAAAAAAAGAGAACATGCTTGCTAAAAGCTTTCTAGAAATTTTTTAAGCCAAAAATGGGTATAAGAAAATATACATGCGGAAAAATCTGCCCCAAACATTTAACCTAATTGTATATTTTTACAATATTTGAAATTTTGTATTTTACTGAGCCAATATCGAAGCATAGTTGCAAAGAACACACACAATTTTTCATTTTCTTCTCTGCTATAGTTTAATATTTTAGTTTTGCAATGTGCACATGGAGTTGAAATAAAGAGTATTGGTTGTTGATTCCAAGGGTATATAGCGAAATCATGGCAACTAATGTAGTGTATTAATACTAAATCTAGTATATTTTTTTACATAAAACATTAAGTTGACATTGAAGGAGGATTCATTACCGCCGCTGTATATTGCCGCCTCAAAGACCCCATGGGAGGTGGTATAGGACCCGACTTGCCTATCTTCTTAAAACGAACTCAAATTAGTGATTGCTATAAAGAAAAAAAGTTGCAGATGCCCAACCGCAAACTTAAATTGGGCAACACCTTGCAGTCTGTGTGCACAATTTATGTGTAAATCTCTTCGTCTCCGAGTCGTGCATAAAAACATAACTGTTCAAGTAATATTTAATAACGATTGTGTATAGACAGAACGCTGATCACTGTAAAAATTATATTTCTGTAAAACTGATTATATAATTAATTTGAAACTACGTAAAACTTGACATTATCTTGCCTATCATAAAAAACTTTGTCAGGGCGGACCAAACAATTTTAGTTAAGATGGGCGCGCACGTCCTAAAATTTCTTAAATACATGCACAAATAAAATATTTACACGCTACAAACCCGCTGAATTAACACACATTTATGAAGTCTTGTTGAAGTTAAATAATTCAGACCATGCAAAATTCATTTAATTTACTATTGTAAAATAAAGTCCAGTAATCCCAAGAAATTTCTTAATCCTGATGAGAGAGAATGACATTACGACATTTTAAAGAACACACATGTGATTAATTGCCAAAATTGAAACCAGTAGTGCAATTTTTTGTTAAAAATTACCAAAATATTTAACGCTACAAACCCGCTGAATTAACACACATTTATGAAGTCTTGTTGAAGTTAAATAATTCAGACCATGCAAAATTCATTTAATTTACTATTGTAAAATAAAGTCCAGTAATCCCAAGAAATTTCTTAATCCTGATGAGAGAGAATGACATTACGACATTTTAAAGAACACACATGTGATTAATTGCCAAAATTGAAACCAGTAGTGCAATTTTTTGTTAAAAATTACCAAAATATTTAACGCTCTTCATAAAATACTTAGGTGTAATTTACATGTATTAATTTAATATATTAAAATTGGCGGGGAAGAATGAAAAGTGGTGAAAATCGTTGAATTCAAACATTTAATAATAAAGTGTACTTCAGTGAAAAAACATCAATTGAAACCAATTAGTAAAAGTAATTTGAACATTTTGAAAAAATTAATTTAAAAGAATTAGTGAACAATTACAGCGCTTAAATCGATACCGTAAACATGAAAGTGTGCGTTGAGGTAAAAGGTGAGAGAAAATGTGAATGGAAATATTGTACCAGGTCGACGCCACCAAGTCGTGGGAACATGCATAAAAAACCTACGCCTGTTTACAAGGACAATTCTAAAAAAATTACACCTGAGCCTAAGGCGCTTTGAAGAGAAATTGGATTAGAGTCGCTAAACAATAAGCAGTGACTATTTTTCGAAAGTGACAGAAGGACGTTTCGAAATGAAGAGTGTGACAATAATTATGTTTCCAATTAATATTACTAATGTGATATTAGTATTTAATAACCAGAACAGGTTATATTGATATTTTTTACTACTTTGCAAAAGTTTTTTGGACTTCATTTTACTAATTGACTAAAATTCGACTTGCAACGAAAATGCTGAGCCGTTTTTAATGATACGTAAAACATCACTATAGTTTGGTAATTTTGTGAAGTTTTAAAATAAAGACTTCCTATTATAATGAAAGTAAAGTAAAGTATCTCCTATGGTTGAGTTTCATTGGCTTTAAAAGGCCGTCTCAGTATTTGACAGTTGATCTCAGATGTATTATACGGATTTTATGTACTTAAAATTTACCATAACAATAAATACACGAAGGAAAATGTGGATGGATTTAAACCATCAGTAATAAATAATAGACATCGATAAACAGATGAGTTGAAACTATATTTATCCAGTTGGAGGAAAATATCCAGGCTATATTCAGCATCGTATGCGTGCATTTGTTAAACAACTGTCGACTTTTATTATCCGCACAGGAGATTATGGATTTAATCGTCATTAATTTATATTAATGTAGTTGCTATCATATTAAGAAATTTAGGAGGGAAATAAAGAAAAACAGTGCGCAAAGAATAAAGAAATGATATCCCGCCAAAAATGATTTATATTGAAGAAAGTTTAAAAATAGAAATTGTGAAAATTGGTGATAAAATACGTAAACACTCGAGTTGTGGAAGAAAAACATACCCTCAAGTGGAACACTTAAAAAATGATGCATTAAGAAATATAAAAATGAGCTAGCATACTTGTCAACAAAGAAATATTTATTCATTAATAATAAAGTGTACTTGACATGAGAAAAAAGAAAAATTAACAGGTTGCATGCGAAGATCAGTACAAAGTGACTGTTTTGTTTAAAATTCTCTATAAGGCGAGATGCATAAGCACCCCGACAAAAGTTGTAAACAGTCTCGTTGATATTTATAATTATTCAACTTATAATAAAGCCAAAGCCATAAGCAAAGAAATTTCTTAAAATAACCTATATTTCAGCATGCAAACGTCTGAAATTTAAATGGACAAGACCAAATTTTAAACTTGATGGGACAACTTTTTCAAAAAATACTTCCCGAATGCCTTTAAAAAATAAATTAGGCTGAGATCAAAAAATCATATTGTTTAGATTAAATAAGTGAAACAATGTTTTTGGAATGCCAAAAACTATATTCTCTCAATACAATTAGTGTTAGAGAAATTGGAAGTTATATTGTATGCAGGTGTCGCCTAATTAACTGCGGAGAAAATATTTTGTTGTAGCTTATATGGCCGTAAAATCTAATGTTTTGGTCGACTGGTCCTTTACCGGAAAACAGTAAACTGAGTTGGATTCGGATAACAAACCGACGCAACATTTACACCAAATAGCTTACATACGAGAGTTTGTACTTTCCATCACTAAAGTGTACCAATGGGAATGTTATTTACAAATTAATGTGTGCATGCTGCTCAATTCACACAATAATCATTGTGAGATAATGATGTACTGTATAGCATGGTACTTGACACAGAATCGCTCGATATAAAAGGAAATTAGTAAAAGCATTTCCTTTGCAGTTGCATTAAATCTGCAAATATCAAAAAGAATCACTAGACGTAGCCTTCGGCATTAAATGAGGAATACATTAAAACCGCGGTTGATCACAACCAGCTAAATGACATCCAAGCTAAAGTTGTAACTGTTGACTTCATTGAAGGGGTTTTGAGAGCAGTGAAATTTGTTTTTCCATAATATTGCCAACAGCTGAATTGCTAGGATTACCCATTTAAAATCATGATTAAATAGAAAATGCGATGAGCTTTGTTTCAGCATTTCTGTTAAACTTATGACATTATAGTCGCTGAGATCAGGGTTCAAATATTTGGAATATTCCAAAACTAGCGAATTCCAGCGTTCACAGGCTGAACGTTAAGTGGCAAAATTTGGGATATAAAATAATCACATATTGATGCAGACATAATGCGCAAAAATTTATGAAGGAGAATTCAATAACAAGATGATCATTCTTGAGGTTCAATACACAAACAGTAATATGATTATCTTCCAAAATAAACAAATATTGACTATATCTTAGGAGATGGTGGAGATTATTTGAAATTAAGTTCTGGTGAATTTTCGAATATTTGGATTTTAAAAATAACGATGTTTATTAAAGAGCTCAAATTTCGAATATTTCTCAACAAGAAAAACGGAATTCATCTTGGATTATGTATTTAGGACATCACACCATTTGGAACTGGGTTGGACATGGTCGTGTGTCGTTTTTATATTATAGATTGAACTATGCCGAAGTTTTTAAATTTCTTTTTGGTTTGAACTTAAGTCTAAAATCCTTGTACATTTGCAAATCTGGTTAACTTTATGTACAAATGATTATAACCACCAAAATCAATTTTTTGGAAGAGGGTAAAAAAGCACAGCTTATTTCTAGATACAAAAGAAATGACTACGGTAAAACCAAGTACTGAACTTAAAGACAGACCTCATTTGACCGAAATGACAAATGAGATCGCAGTTGTTAACTCGTTGAATAAAAGTTATACTTGAAGTTTGCGATCGAAATTCGGCATAAAATAGAAAGTGCAATAACTGGCGACATTAAGGCAGGCCAATCCCTACGTAACTTCAAAAAGTTTAATAATTAAATTGAAAATATGATTAAAGTGAACACTCTTGATATAAAAGGAAATGTCATTGATAATAACATGCGACAAACCCTATCGCACAAGATCAAAAAGTTTTTCATCAAATACAACTCGTCGATTTCAATAGCACAGCAATATCCATTTTATTAGCAGAATAATTGGGAACGAAAAAGAAGAGAAGTGAAACGCCGCTAACTGACAAAATCGAGACAAAAGTAACACTGCTAAATTGTTCGCCATTGATTTTATCCTGCATTGCCAAAAATCAATATTTATTGAAATTAATGAGATATAACGATTCCGAAAACGTCCATTTAAGAACTAAGTTTAAGCCCAGACAAGGTACGATGACCCAAAAACTCATCCCCGCCCCACAACCAAGAACTACGCCGATGAATCTATTTCCCAATCTCTTCAAAAATTAGACGTTTGTATTGGAGGCAAATTATGAAATCTCAATTCCCATTCGTTATAGTTGCTCAGACGCAAACAGCATTTCAATTTAATAATTATAAAATCGAGGGCGGATGGCTTTTATCTGACAGAAATCTAATGATATTTTTAACGACCCATCAGTTTTATGGAAATGAGCGAGCATACCAGATTTCAGCGATTATATCAGACATGTTAATTTAGCATTCAAATAAAATTTCTGCATAAAGACGCAAACAGGAAAATAAACGTAATTCAACAGACGAAAACGTTTCTGGTTAACACCGCATCATATATTACAGTGAAATTCCAGTATTGAGTAAAACCAGTACTCCGTTAATTTGATTATGCAGAATTTTCTTATTTTTTCATTCAATATTTCTTACTTATAATCGTATTTTAGAAATGTTTATTAAATAATAGGAAGAGCCATTGAAAAAATTCCGAGAGCACAATATTTTAAAAAAAATACCTACCTGAAACGAGCCTCATTGAAAGATTTTCCGTGGTGAGCCGAACTTACTCAAAATTTAAACGGCCGAGCCGAGCTTAGAAATTACGGCTCGTTGACAAGTCTGCGTAAAAATGTTGTGGCTAATCGGGCTTGCGCAATACTGGAGTTCAATTGCATTCTAACTGATAAATCACTGACAAAGATTAGGCTTGATTCAAAGTTTTATATTAAAACTGCTTAAAATATAAGGTTGCAACCCAAAATAGCTGCATAAACATTAGTAGCAATATCACATAAGATTTAGCAGAAAAGTATGTATTATTGATGTAATTTTCCTCAAAGAGACCGAGTAATAAATCATTAACAAATGTATGTTATTAATAAAAGGTGTGCATGAATTAAACAGTTGCCTGTTCTAACGCTAGATCCTGAAAAGTAGTATGAAATATTCAGCAACTTTGAAATGGCATTGTTTGCAGCAGGCTTAATTATTCAAAACACCGGAAGCTGTAAATAGAGGAAAATGAAATACTCCTACTCGCAGAGATTTAAGCTAATCAAATACACCATTTGTTCTAAAAACACCTCAGATCCATTACCAGATAGGGTGTTGAAACACAAGCCATTCGGTGTCAAACCTTACTTAGGAGATGCGTTGGTAATTGAAAATTTGAAGCAAGCAGTCAGTTAGAAACTTACAATCGAAACCCCATCACACAAATAACTTGTCAAAGGCATCATTCGGTAATTAAGCTGCAATCCATTGTCAAAGTTTGCAAATAAGAAAAATGTAGAAGCGTTGATAGTAAACATGGTTGCATGTGGTCACCAGAAAGTTAGAAAAATCACAAGAAAAAATTAGGGGTTGTAAACATGCAACTATAGTCCAAGACTTTTTTTCAACTTGCCCTGTCATTTACAACTGTCAGACTATGTGCAGATCCAATATTTCCAAAAAAATAAGAACTACCAACTGAAATATATTTTTTATACCATAATATTGAAAATTAATACAATATTAAGAAACAATAATTCTAAGTTTGGGAATGTCCGAAAAATTCACAACAATGTGAGATGGCACTAAAAAATTCTTGGACTAATTCTAAAAAATTAAAATTATCCATCCATTTCTTATGAGAATGCATTGCATGCAGTGATTGAGGCACATCATCTCAAATTTGAAATTTTATGCTCAGTTGCTGGACTGGTATAGCAAGCAGATATGGAACTATTGAAGTTTTATATGAATTTATAAAAACATTGTGGACACGAGATCTTTTTCAAACTGAAATATTAGCACAAGTGGATCCATTTTTGTAATTGCTTTAAGTGGGTTTGATTGCAGCTGTTTTAATAAAATCATTAAATAATTCAACTTGAACACGAAGACGGTTAGAAAAAATTTACCTAAACATTTTTCTTCAAAATATGATGACAACAATGAATAGTGTGCTACGCGTGTAGAAGCAAATGCTTTTGCTTGCGCTTTCTGTGATGTTCCGTTTCATTTAACTAAGTCTGGCTCATGTTTCACAAATAGTACTCATACAACTAAGAATGTCACCTTATCAAGAGAGGTAAATGAAAACTCTATTCTGGTTTTTAGAAATGTTGGAAAGCCATCTGAACGATTGATAGCTGATAAAACCCGAATTCTTGACGTCTTTTATTAAGTAGGTTCTAATCAGTCATAGAAGATATTGTTTGATAGGTTAGGATATGATCTAAATCAATAAGACCAATTATGCTCTTTTTTGCTAAAGGATATAAAGTAAAAGAAATTGACTCGCCTATATTTATTAAGCAAATGCTACTAACTAGTGTGGATGTCGAAAGGAGCTTTAGTAAATATAAAACACTTCTCCGAGCCAATCGCCAAAAACATTTCAAAATATATTTTTTGTTCTTTGCAATCGATTTTAAGCGTTTTGAACAATTCCGCATGTTCAGTTCAACCACATTCGTTTAAATGGCCCAAACAAAATGCATATTTCATCTTGTTTTTAGTTCAGATTTTCCTTTCCATATTCATCAGCAATTGTAGCAAATTACCCTTCTTTTTTAGTTTCCTATAATAAAAAAATTTCTGAACGTTAATCATATCAAAATATCTATTTTCGGGATGCTTTGCGTACCCAAAAACATTCTCGGTTATGTAATTGTAAAATTCAGGCCAGAATTACTATTTATTTTTTTATTTTACATGCTTTTACCCAAATAATTATCAACCAAAAATCAAGCACTTTATTGTTATTAATGCATGTACATAATTGTAAAATAAATGTTGCAAATTAGACAATTTTCACTCTGGTCAGCTCACGATACTTAATCGCTAAGGGGTTTGAGAAAATGTCAGTTTGAATATTTGCTTATGCTAAACCCATCACTACCATTACAGAGAAAAGTAGTAAAGAAGGGAACATTGGAAAACATGATTTTTTAATTGTTTAAACACAAAAACCTTGAAACGGTAGGATTCTATAGTTCATAAATAGTGAAATCCAACTCGCATTAAGCTTCGACAGACAAATTTCAAATGATAGAATTATTATTAAAAATGAAGAGGTGTGAAAACAAATGCATGCATAAAATTAACAGATACCGCCTTTGATATAAATTTCTGAGCATACCTCAGTTGTCCAAGAGAGCAGGTGTCCGAGTAATCAGTGATAAACAACTCTCGTTCGCGTACAGCTTCTTCGAAACTCGTCTCTAAAACAGCACCGGGTTACGAAGGTCAGGTGATTGGGAAAAGCGGAAAACGAAAAGCTTTTCAACCGTAAAAATAATCAAGTCGAAATGGAGCGATGAAACTTAGTGGACAATAATTCAATTATTGAATAACAATTATTGTAGAGTATCGTGACGGGAGTAATTTCCTACCCACGTGCGTCAGCACTTACATCACAAATAGCGATACAAAAACCTTACGCAACGGCGATTAAAATGCCGAAAAATAAATTCGCTAAAATTTATATATATATATATACACATATACTGGCGCTGGGTATATGGTTTTTTTCGTTTTGTACATAGCGCCAGTTTCAAGCAAAAACCCCTGTACCCAGCGTCAGGTGACCATGTGAGGCCTAAAAAAAATTTTTTTGATTGATCTCTTAATGAGGACCCCATATGAGATTATGTACAAAAAATTTGGCCCGAATTCGGACTTTTCAAAAATCCATATACCCAGCGCCAGAAAGTGTACTGGGGGCCAGGGGCAGTAAATATTTTCTGAAAAATACCCAGCGCCAATATATGTATATATATATATATATATATATATAGAGATTTAAATATGAGGGAGAATCGCCGTCCTTTACAAAGAGACCCATTACCTATGGGGTTAATTTGTGAGTCAAGCACGGCAATTACTATAAATGACTAAGGTTTTGAAATTCGGTGCAGTGCTGCAAATTGTTACTTACAATTTATAATTTACTGCGGTAATACGCGTAATCATGTTAGATGTGTTCCCAATTCTGAACATGTAGAACATCCCTATTGTTAAAATACTGAAAATAGAGATAGTAAATCACAATGACATACTTCCGTTTACTAACAAATTTAAATAATTCCTTTACGCCCAGCTACGCCTGAAACGCATTTTGCAATGAGGGAGGATCACACGATTGCAACTCCGTTTCGAAATAAAGCAGCATTGTGTTTGAGGGGAAATTGAATGAAGCGAGTAAATTTGTAAATGCCGCCTAGCACATCTAGACAGCTGGCGGATTTATTGTCATTCATTTAAGCTGATCAATAACAATTGTTTAACTTGGCAATTAGCTATTAATCTATCAGTCAATAGATGAGTGTTCATGACTATAATTAAATCTTATTATATTGCACATCGACAAATATTTCACATTCATTGCAACAATCTGACAACAAACGATGATAACCCGTTAGCAACACCATCGTATAAATTCAAACTCGTAATTCAGCGAGTGACAATTGCTTAAAATCTTCGTCTCCTACTTCGTTGAGTAACTCAACACTAACGCTGTTCTGTATCGAAACCTCAAATCAAATTGAATGGTTTATATACAAAAACCAAACTATCATACAGGGTTTCAGAAAAAAGCCCATTTTCGAATTTATGCCAAGCATTTATCGTTATTTTTGAAGGAATAACAAAAAGTATGAAAAATCGGAAATTGCTATTTTATCTGTTTATGTGTGTGCGGGCGGACACAAAGAAGGAGAACTCCTGTCAACCCCGTTGTAAAATAATGCAACTCCCAACAAGAAATCAATAGGAAAACCCCTGAAATAATGATTTATTTGACTTCTTTCTGTGCGAAAACTAGGCTTAGCCATACTTCAGTTTTCGCTAGCATAATAAACGATTCCCAGTGGATAGAACACATCCCCAAATAGTTTCTAATAAAATCCAGGGGTATATGATGACATAAAATATAATCATACACATTTTTCTGAACCATAATATCTAGATTTGCCGATAATGACAAAGGCCTATAGCAACAGTAAAATCTTAGAAAAGTAAGCGTTCAGATTTGGCAGTTAAGTTCTATCAAACAATTAGGAATGTAATTATGTAAGAAATTCAATTGATAGCGTTTGATCAAAGAAAACAGTTCATTCATGTAGCAACGTTACATAAATCATAGTTAGCAATAAAACTGCGAACAATAGAGTTAAAAGCACTGAGAATTAAAGTTGAATTATTAATCACAGATGTCAAACAACACCGCGAAAATCCACTCGTTACAACATTCACACAATCAAACACTAACTAGTCATGTATTGTCATAGAGGAGTTGAACCATCTCTCCTAAAAAGCTGCCTTCTACCATAGCCGAGCAATGTAGGCTTGTAGTGCACCACTTCGACGAAATTGCTACAGCGAGCATTTGGGACAGGGGTGGCTGAATAGGACTATTTTTGAGCAAATTTTTCTAATGCCCTTGGCACTGATTTCCTTAAATTGCACTAACTTTCGACTGAAACATGTAATTTTAATAAACAAACAATTTTAATCAAATTTCGCACTCATTAAAAGAGGAGGCTTAATAAAATGTACATGTATTTAGAAATAATATTCTTTACTGAAGTATTATGTTTAGTTTAACAAATGGTAACAATATCTAAAAATACGGACAAGTACGTTGAATTGGGAATTACATTATGCTGGAAGCTTGACCATACCGAAGAGCTTTTTTCAATTTGAAAAAATCATGCATGAAGCCCACTGGAATGGCAAGAAAGTTTAAATGTTAAATTTCAATGATTCACAAGCACTTCTCACAATCGACCAAAGGCATTGAGAAGAACAACAAGGCCCCAAAAATTGAACACATGGAGAGCTCATTAAGCAATAATCAAAAGCGTATTACTAGAAATAGTGAAGTAAGTCTTAATAATTCTAACAACTCTGCAATCAACTGTGCGCACTGATCTTGAACTTTTTAACAGCCAAAACTAAAATAATCAAAATGTAAGCGTCTCAACATGGCAAAAAACACTGAATTTCTTTCGAGTACGCCGCTTTGAAGACGTTTTAAAATCAGACAAAACGTCCTCATTATGAAGATGCAAGAACTATTTAAAGGACCGAAAAGTCAAAACAATTTAAAAAGAATGGTTTCAAGAAAAACATTATTTCTAAAAAGTTTAATGGTATTGGAGAAATTTCTACAAATGGCACAATACAAGTGGTTTTAATAGAAAAAGCCATAAAAATGAATGCTCAATATTTTAAAGAAAGTTGTAATTCCATTAAAGCAAGAACAGTGTCTTTAGTGGACAGAGAAATCCGGTTGCATTGCAAAGATGGATGGACTGTCAAAAACGTCCAACCGATTACCACTCGATATAACAGCTGGCGTAATTGCTACTCACATTTGAATGGGTTAAAAACATGCATCAACTCAGATGGCTTGCCCTAAATAATTTTATGAAAATTGTTTCTTACAATTTCATTATACTTTTTATAAATTTATTGTAATATTTCAAATTCAAATACAACGCTTTAATGACGAATGCTAAATTTGTAATGTCGAATGAATTCTTTGATTCAATTAACTATATTCTTCTTTTAGAAATCCGATTTCAATAGGCTTTTCGGATGGCATCAAGAGATTTTTTGAAAGAATAAATAACACGTTTTCTATAATATAATACAAGTATATCGCGTTTATACAAACAAGGCTTTTACGAAATTCAAAACAAGTTTACAAAGTCATTCCACTTTTTTTAGTTATTAGTATTACAGTTCACGTGACATGTATTGACATAAATGATTAATTACCTATATAAATATATAT
>CABFPE010000589.1:390837-419990 GCA_900660155.1 Hofstenia miamia
GCTGAAACAATAGAATTTTCTGAACCTTTAGATTTTCAAACGATTTTGTAGCTGAAACAATAGAATTTTCTGAACCTTTAGATTTTCAAACAATTTTGTTCCAAACTAAGTAAAAATTTTCCCTGCTTATCAGATAAAACAGGAAATATTTTTCAATTTTGGCGGGTAAACGACTAATAATTTTCCGGCCCTTCTTGAAATTTCCAAGCGGCTGTAGGCCAGTAAATTGCCGGCTGGTTGGCCGGTTCATCTCTGGCCTAACGTAAACAAATGGATTTCTTCATTCCAATTTCAAAATTCAATAACCACTTTAGTTTATAATTAAAGCGGATTTTTTAACAATTCGGAGAATTCGATGATAGAAATTGTGAAGAAACAGTAGAACAATAAATTTAATAAAATTTGAAAATAAAACTGTCTTATTATAACGATTAACTTGGTAATAAATACCATGATATATAAATTCAAAATCTGACAAAGAAAGATATCAATAAATACACTATTTGCACAGTAAACAAGAGATCATTCATAAAATGCGCCTACTTTTGCCTATGGCGCTTTATTAGACTAAAGATAAGTGAGAAGTACTGAGCTAGAGAAAACCTTCCTGACATGACATGCTTTACAAAATACATTATCCATCACCGAATGTGTTTTTTGATTCTTGACTGCATTGGCTATTAGATTCAAAGACCCGTTCAAAAGAAGAATGGCACTGTAAAAGATGTAAAAGTTGTTAATAATCAGCATAAATTAGCAAATAAAATGCTATGCATTTTGTTATAATATAAGAACTACTGTACCAAAACATAAATACCCCATGAAAAAACGTATCTTGGTAGGAATTGCAGTTTAAGTCAGGGGAGCGTTTAGAATTTTTAAAACGGGGCGGCTGACACCCATTTTTACAGAAAAAAATAGTAAAAAAATTTTTTTGAACAAAAGAAACCTTAAACAAAATGCAATCGTCTGTTTTTAGCAGCAAATAGATTGATAACTTCTTGAATTAAAGATAACAATTTTTAATTTTGAGGAAAAGAGAACATTTTTCTTAAGTGTTGGCATCTGGCCCTAAGGGGGGAGGGATCGCGTCACTGGTTTAAGTAAATGAATTTTTAATTGAGGAAAAATTTATAGAAGAAATGGACAAAACAATTAACATCACAATCAGATTTTGAATTTCAGGTTTTCCGTTTGTCATTGAAATATTGTTGACTAACTTTTGCGAAAACTCCACTACCCAAAAATTTTCTTTTATCAAATTGCTCTTACAATGAAATACCTTAGCGGAAGTTATCTTGAATTACTGCTGTAATGAATGCGACAACTGATGTTTCAAATAAATCTACAGAAACAGTCACTCTGCCCAAATGAAAATGGATTTTACTGAAACTATTTAAAAAAGTGAAAGACATGTCAGATTCTAACTGAGTATCGCCTAAAGTCGTGTTGACAATTTATGAATGCATATAAATGCCGTATTAACATGAATTATAGTGTTGCGATTAAGACGTACCCCTAGGGAACGCAATGACGTAATCAATGATTACATGTGATTGAATGAAAAGCTTGCGTGTGGATGCTCTCTCATCAAGAGGTCTAAATATGAAAACACAAACCTGACAGACGCGTAGACAAGGTATCAATTTGCAATCAAATTTGAACTCCTCCAGTGCACAAACTGACTAAACCGCTCTGCCAACAAATTGAAACAGACAAAATAACAAGACGAGTTCAGTTGAGCGTGTTAACAACTAGGTGGTTATTTCAAGTGCTCTCAATGCACGCGGCTGTGTGAAAGAAATTAACACATTTGCTTTATTACTAAATTACATTTCAAAAACGTTTATCTCTAAAGTACTATTCATTTGTTTAACAAGTAAATCTATTTACAAATTAGAGACGCTCTTTGAGGAGGGTGATAGTAATCCAGGCAGTCGTCATCGAATGAGGATTTACAATTCATCAACTGTCTCTCGGAACAATTGGCGCCTGGACAACATGTATGAAATATAAACATGCCTCCTTACAATATCAAACAATGAAGAAATTACCGTATGGTAATATTTCAAGTCTGATGTAGGAATTCCAAGAATTTTTATCCTGCATGTGAGAGATTTGGTGAAATCGATTTCAAAGAACGAACTTATACAAACCATTAAATTAATTGCTATAATTGGGAAATGCGTAGAACAAATATTGGAAATTGATTATTGATATAAATCATTGGAGCTGTGAATTGCGCCTTTGCTAGTGGGGTAACTAGCAAAAAATTAAAATGGTGGGGGCTAGAAATAATTAGGGTATTTTAGAACCTTCATTTGAAATAATGAAAACTAATCCTAATAAAGGGTATTTCCATCAAGGGATATATGAGATTGCTGAGAAACCTTGTATGCTTCGACAAAACAAATTCATATATCATTTAATGAAAAGATAATTTGAAATCATATGGTGTTTTCCTAACACTAGAAATGCCATTACTTTTTAGGATTATTTTTCATAGAGCATTTTAAAATAGAACATTATGCAAAAGAATGAAAAAATAATTACACATGCAAATTCAAATGGATTATCAGTGTATTTGGTAGTGCAAATATCTGCCGTTGTTTTTAATGAATGCATGCGCAAGTAAAGCAAATTTTAATTTGAGTCAAATTAGACACATTTGGCAGTTCTAGTGTTAAAGAATTAAGCTAAAGCATTTATCGATTTACCAATGTGCTCTAATTGGAAACAGGTATTTTATGCAAGTGATCAGTCACTGCCAGGTTGCTTGCATTGTTTTTATTTTGCCAGTGTCATCAAATTAAACAAAAACCCGTTTACATTAATTCAGACAGAAATTTGTCCCCCGATTTGAAAGAGTTGCTTTTAAGATGCAAATTAGACAGTTTCAACAAACAGTTGCGAATTGTCCACACATTTAAAGGGATGGAATCGTCTTACACAATGTCACAAGGCTGTGAAGAGAATTTGTTCTACTTTACTTCGCCAAATAACAATATGCAAAGTTAAGTAAAAATGATATTAAGTGATTAATGTGCTCAACTCTAGTTGTTCGCATAGAAACAAACAATAACTGAGGTTTTAGGGATGCGCGGTTAATAGATTGCTAAGTACAATTACGTTTAAGCGATAATAATTGTAACTGAATTGACAACAAATCGCAGTAATTGAAGTTTCAATTAGCTAAATACAGACGTATTCCTACGACGGCGCCACGGCAGATAAATCCCCGTCAACGTCTGATGCTCTTACAAATGAAGAGAACGATTTTTGAGAAATGCTAAAAAGCACGAAACACGAGATATTCAAGAGGATTTGGTGGCTTGAAACATATTATTCTATTGTAACTTTTTGAAACGCTGTCACAATTCACTCAGTAGACATCTAAAGACCTTATATTGTAAAATACAATCTTTAAAACTGGTCAACAGCCTGATTTTCAAGACCTCGCAGACACATGTCGGTTGAAGTATAGTTAGAGGTTTCGTTAAAATAAAACACAGTCGGTATCCATTTGACAGTGATACATAAGTCGTTTGAACCGTTGATTGAAGCTAAATAATTTATGACGTTTTTGTTTTAACATATCACCCATGATAATTAATTACTTTGATGTCTTGTTCACAGAACCGACAGCAAACGGGAGACGTGCTCGCGTCTGCGAGAAATTTACTTTTTTGAAAATATTAATTGGGAAGTAGGTAGCTTGCTTTTGAAGCACTCACTTCAAAGATGCAAATGAGTACTCAGATTTTCTCAAATTCAAGCATAAATACGGAAATAAAACACATTTTTCATGACGAACGACCAGTCGTATAACATTAAAGCACCGCTATATTTATAGAAACTCTACATAAAAATGAAACGTGTAAGGTTCTATATTGCTTAGTAGCTAATATCTACCATGAGGTTGCAACTACCTTAAAGCAATGTATAGCTAAAACAATTAATTTCAGTAAACTAAGGCTTAAACACAAATTAACGAGACAAATTTTATAATAAGTAGGCAAGGAAACGGGCAACGTACGATTTTGATTAGACAGCGAATTGACAAATCATGCATTGGAATGAAAAAAGGACGCGGTAAAAGTTTTCGAATAAAAAACAAACTAAGTTTGTGGAAATTGAGTTAACCGCTATGTTTAATGGGCGACCACTGGGAACATTAAAAAGTGTAAAACACTTACCGCAGTGGTTGGAAATTAATCGCCAAACCTACAAAAATATGACGGCCTTTAACGCGAATGCATAGCGATGACACGGAATTATCAGCGGGAAATATAAACAGTGAATTACGCCGCTTCAAGAAACTATTGATTGGATGGTATTGTAATTCAAATAAACTGATTTTTAAATAAGTTTTACTAGTACGAATTTGCTGCAAATATGCAAAGATCAGAGGAATTGAGGGCGGAAACTTTACATCCCTGAAATCAATTATACATTTTTAGCAAATTGAAGCAACTAAATTTAATATAATTTGAAAAAAACGACTGTGATATTACAAAACAGAAAATAGTATATTTTGAAAATAATTCCCAATTCGGAAAATAGTATATCTTAAGCGCCTGGTTCCAATCATACTTGTATGTAGAACAGGTAGTAGTGTGGTGTGAGTTGCGCGAAGGTACCCGGGCCTTTTCCCGAATGTTACTTGCATGGATTAATTGACGGGATAATTGCATCACATCAAAGTCAAACACCGCATTGAGCTATAATGGCAATGTAGAAAATGATTTCATCTTTATAACAATTTAAAGAAATACACAACGCAAAACGTAAATGTGGAACAGCTACTTGAGGTTTCAGGAAAGAGTTATCGAGAGCTACCTGACGAAACACATACGTTGAGAACAGGGTCTCACTTAATATTTGACGTCCCACATTGTAACAGATATTTAGATCAAAATTTCACTTACTATGTAAATAAGGTACCGAAAGTTAATTTTGAACGTGTTTCCTTATATGTATATATTAAACAAAAATAATGGTTTTTAGGGTAAAATTTTACTTACTATGTAAATAAGGTACCAGTTGCCCAAATAATGATTTTTAGGGTAAAATTTGAGCAAATTGTCTTTTAAATTCTAGGACAGATGCTACGAAGAAGCCTTGAAGGTAGGGTTTTGTGGAATATCCAGAAGTCATAAGATATATTGATTCCGATAAAATGAGATTGGGGTCCTCTACCAAATATTTTAGTGGGATTGGGATTATAAGTGAAAAAACTGAGACCACGGGTTTCATAATATTACTTATAAGTTTTGTCCATTTTGGCAACAATAGAACTTATTTCGTTGGACTAAGGGGACTAAGTGGCATCGTAAACAGTAAACCACTTGAAAGGCAGAACCTTACTTGAGGGCACTTAACTACCTAAAAAACTTGAGTTCCCAAGAACAAGATATTTGCTTTAATTTGGACAGGCGGGTCAGATTAAAAAGCGAAATTTATATTAAGATTTGAAAGGACTTGTAAAGGCATGTTGTAAAAGCATGTAATCGACGTTCCCATATAATATTGGATTTCATAAAATGACATTTAATGTCATTCAAAACAATTTATACATTTCAATGCAACTTTAGGACAATTTTTCTATTTCCCGGAATTCATGCTTCGAAAATATACAATCAAGCTCGGGCAAACTACAAAAATTAGTGAACGTTAATTGTTGAGTAATCGAACCGAAGTGAAGTACGGATTGGAAAACTTAATCAGAAATCTTTGAAGTGAATTACAAGATGGAAGGTAAAAACGAGCAGACAGTATTAAATCTAAATTTTATAAAACTAACTGCACATGTTCAGCATAAAAAACAAACTGTTTTTCCAGAAATTCAAGCATTTTCTATAAATACATGAAATTTAAACTATTGAGATTTGGAAACAACGTGTCCGAACATGATGTTGAAAATTTGTACTAAAGTGTATTGCTGCGGCTTGAATGAAAAGATTCACCATCTTTATTGACAATTTCAATTTTTGAAATAAATAAATTCCCACCATTCTTAATGCTCAGGTAATCAAGAGTCGAAAGCCCATGGGAGCAACAACTCATCTTAACCGAAGATAGCCTTTGTAAACCGATGTCATGAGCAAAACCACATGTCGTAGCGACTGGCCGCGGATTAAGAGCGAAAATCAAAGAGGAGACACTCCTCTATCTCGTGGTGCTTTTAGATTTTGGATAGCTTCATTAGATCGTTATGTATAAGCGCTTAAATTTTTTCAAGAAACCATAAAAACTTAAAAAATTCCTGAACAGGTTAAAGTTAATAATGTGACTCAGCTCAGAGGCCAAATAAATGTGCGAAAGCAAACGCCCGGATCATTATAATAATCAAAGGTACTGGATCGTTGCAATCGTAAGAAAGCATAAGTTAAACCAGCAAAAAATTGGGAATTCAGACCTCGTCGCACTAAAAACCTTTGGAAAATAAGTGGTCTAAATTTTAGAACGAATGTCTGGTTATTGTTTCAACCATACAGCAATATTTCTTACGATTCATCATTCGCAGATGATCAAAGAATCTACTTTACTAATACACATATTATTATTTTTGAGGTGAAACGTCAAATTCTAGAATGGAAATGCAATTTTTGTGAAGTATTTCGTTAGAAAAGCATTAGAGAATGTTATTAAACTATTGACCACAGCTTTCGCTCAGACACCATTCTATAAAGACAGTACTTCAACTAAATTTTATAGGCTATTTAAGTTAGTATGATAGTAGTGATTAATGAATAGTAAATAATTTCTTATGCAAGGCTTCATCAGCTCAATGGGCCGTGGAGTGTTTTACGATTCAAGATCAAATACGTTAAAGTAGGTCATATAGCAAATCTTAATTAAATTTCAAACACAACGGAAACTTGATCATTCTTAAACACCGAGGTAGCCAAATGATATCTTGCAGCATAGCAGGTCTTTAAGCAAAATTTTAACAATTACAATTGCAAATGTTTATGTTTGTTTGGGTTTGATAGAGGTATTTCAATTTGTAGTTTGTGTAAACAGTTGACTACATATAAGGAAATTCAAATACATCTTAATAAGATAAAGAAAAAATGTAATTAATTAATGAACGAAGTGAAGAATACTAATTCTCATTTAATTTAATTTAGATACAAATGTGTCTGTCCTTGGAAGATGAAAGAACCTAATTACGTTATTAAAATAATTTAAAATTTATTTTCAAACAATGTAGATTACCTCATACCTCAGCACAACAGAATAAAACAAAGCTCTCTCATAAGGCGGAAATATTGTAAAATATTTCTCATTAAAAATTCATACTACGACGTAAAACACGTTTGAAGAAGATGAGAATAAAGCATTAACAGCAAGGAGGTGAAAAATGGTTGCAAAACGAAAATATTAATTTTGGAGGCAAATCTAACCTTTAACAATGCTTTACACATCCAAAAGACCACATTTCAATAAGAAATGACAAATGAAATTACATAAATGCAGATTATTATGCGATAACTCGAAAGTGAATCCATTGATTATCTTTATTATAAAATAAAATGGAAAATGTGACTTTGCCAGAATATTCAAGGATAAAGATTAGTTCAAAGGTCAAGGGTAAGTGCAATAATGATACAACCCACGACTATGGAAATCATATTTCGTTTTTGCCACAAACAGTCTGCGAAACACTGCTCACTACAATGCCATCAGCAACTGAAACCCTTAAGCTCTAGAGTTCGAGATTATCTGGCCCAGTCTGATTTTTTGTTGGGATAAAAAGAAAACCGCAAAGATAGACATTAGTAAATGAAGTATTTCGGGCCTACAATCAATATTGAATTTAAGAAGGCATGCCTAAATGTTGTGTTGAATATTGAACCGCATGAATCTTAGATTGAATATTGCACAACTATGCAATTGAAGTTTTGGGAAGTCCCTAAAAATAATTGAAAATTCAAAAATCTACCCCAAATATGGTCGAATCCTATTTCATTCAAAATATTTAATCAGTTCAAATTTCAAGAATGCTAGGATTGTATAAAATAAAGCGCAATTTCTGCTACAATAGCAAAAAATAAGAAAATCTGTCGTTTGCAGGCGAATTACGAGTCACTGCGTTAAATTTATACTAAATTTCATTATCATTTAATTGATTTGTGAGCATCAAAAATTGAAATTTATTAGTCATCTACACAAATGAAGTGTAGAAAACCATAACAAATTGGAATACAGAATCACCACAAACGAATGCTTGTGTAACAGATTTTATTAAAAATAGAAACATTTAGACAATAGTAAGAGCCTCACAAACGATGAGAGTAGGCGTCTAAGAGCTCAAAGAGAAAAGTGACAAAAAGTCACTGTGTCCAATTGTTTTAAAACACCTTCACAATCATCGAAAACTTTTGACAGATTTGATAACAATATTCCAAAATTTGATGCGTGTATATGTGAATGTCAGTATAGAGAAAATGCTACTGTTAAAGTTCAATAACAAATTTTCAATTCAATCTACAATAAATTATCAGCCTTCATCATTCAAAAAGAATACTTACATTTTAAAAACTTAGCCTATATTATTTTCTACCAACTAAATAGCACTTTAATTTTGCAATAGCCCCATCACATTGCTGATTTTGTTATATATTTGATCAAAGTAATGCAAAATTAAAGTGCTTATATATCTAAACCCTCTAAGTAAGTCAAAACAAAATTTTTCAGAAACAGTAAACGTTTTACACGATGTTCAACTTTGCTATATTTGACATCCAATAAATATTAAGGAAGGAAATTTTAAATGGGCTCCTGAAGAGGAATATGGGACAAAGATTATGCATTTAATTAAAAAATATGAATCCTGGTAGAAAATTCGACAGCAATTAAATCGGCGACCTGATCAGAAATTCTTTATCGGTTAAATCATTTTTCACATTACTGTACTATACATTCAGCATAAAGGATAAGCCACTTGTAGGAAAAACAATTTCAAAACTCAAATCGCTTGGAAATTCAAACAAAACTAATCCACCTCTGATGACAACTGATTTCATTCGAAACAATGTCGTAAAAATCCAAAAGCGCATTATCTCAATCATGTAAACTAAGAAACTGCCACGAGTGCATCGGCCAACTGACCGTTAAATGTCTCTCGTAATTTTATAATATCTATAGGCCATCATTTCAACATGCACAATTTCTAATTAATCGAACCGAACAGAGAATATTAACGGGGACAAATTGTTGTCCCCCGTTTTGCGCTGCCAAAATGAAACAAGCTTCAAACAAAAAGAAAAAGTATGCTCAAACTCTCAAAGTGATGTTTTGTATGCATATTATTAAAATAACAATTACAATAAAGAAATTATTTAAAATTGCAAAAAACACCAGGTGTAAAAATGGAATCCTCTCACATATGACCGTCAACAACAGCCATTATAATAAGAACTATTTTACAGAGCATCTCAAACTACATAAAAAACAACTGTGATTGATTGACCACCCAGCGTAATAGGAACTGAATGAATAATGCAATTTCCACTAAAAAAATGAGTGAGTTAGTAATTGTCACCTTTTTCTAATTGTTGTACGTCTTTGCCGCGAGTTCGTTACTTTGAGTTTTAATTGTTTACGGCAATTGCTTTGCTCCTTGAACTACACCGATGAATAAATTTACATGAGACACTCATGTAATTGCCTCATTGTTTTTTACGAATTTAACACTTGTTAAAAATACTACGTCAAAATTCAATGTAATTTGATTGTTTCATCAAAAGAGAAATTTCGCTGAAAATACGCGCCTCCAATCAGAAATGAGGACAACATTTTATCAAGAGTGCGAATTGGATATATTTACTAAATTACCTCTTATCTCTACGAATTGAGAAGACGACTTTGAAGAAGGAAAATGGAAAGAAACAGCAATATATCATTATTTTTTAAATTAGTAAAGCGTGAAGCACAATCACAACATCGCATTGGTTTCGTTGGAAAATGTCGAAAAACGAAACACGCTCTTTCAGTGTTTTGATAAAAGAAAGAACAATATTTTATGAAAAACTATAAACTTTTATTATATTAATAACGTTGGTACTGCACAAAAAACAAAGACTAAGCTATTCCATTATTTAAAATCGACAACAATTATTTAAAAAAACGATGAAATTAGTCTAATTAGTGGAATGAAATGGAAAGAGTGGATTTACAAAAATAATTTCTAACTATGAAAAACGACTAATTATCGAATAGAGTGCTGTGAGCAAGCAATAAAATAAAATAAGCAAATAAGACAGTACAAGGGCGATTAGAATTACCTAATTCTACATATTTACATAATGTCAATGTGGAAACATAGGTTTTCCGAATGAGCGCTAGATTCCCAGGGGGAAATATTTGCATTATCTCAACAATCGGTGGTGTTTACTAAATAGTGGAAAGCTGTGAAGCAAAAGAAGTAATGGTGTAAACAAGCGTCATAATCTAATCACCACGTATATATCTGTGATTGTATAAGTTTAATAAATCAACAACCGGCTGACAAATTGACACATTTGTAAATGCATTCGGATTAAAGCACCGCGTTTTCGAAAAACCACACTAGTCCCATTTTTTATATGAGAAGCCACTGTTAAATCAGAACTGGTAGAGAGGAAAAATAAATATAATTTAAATATAAAACATTATTATATCTCACCAGTGTAAAAGTTTTAGACTTCAAAAATGAAAAATGTTTAACTTTTCGAGGAAATAGGACGGATTTTCAAACTCAGCAGAACCCACTTAAAAAATGTCGGTAATGTTTTGATGTGAAAATTCACATTGATAGTAAGTGCCAACCAATCGAAGCAACGACTGCAAATCATGGTTCTTTTAACAAGTTAACTTATTTAAAAGAACCATAATAATAACAATAATAATGATAATAATAATAATAATAAAAATAGATTTTTCTTTTAAAGAGTATAACAATGCAAAAACAAAATTGAACAAAATATTGAAAACACTAAAGGAAGTAAGGTTTTTGTGACAATTGCAGAATGGAAAGAGATTATATTTACATAAGATTCCAGGAGAAAGCAAAGATATTTGGATGAACGAAAATTAAAAGTGCTTGAGGAAAATGATAGATATTCATTAACATCAAAGTCATATCTTCCAATAAGTAATTTGTTAAGATCAAGCTATTTTAAGTAAATATTTATTGGAATTGAGTAGATCCAACGAAAAGCACGATGCAGAATGCGGTCAATTTTTAAGGCAGAAGAAGAATCAAGATGCCAGCACTGTGCAGCATAGCTTAGATATGACAAGCAGTAGGTTTTAAAAAGTAAGAACTTATTTAAATAGCGAGCACACTTAGGTAGAACAGATTTCAGATAAAACAAAAAAGAGAACTTCTTAAATTTTTAAGAAATATGCGATTCATATTCTATCAATTTTATTTTACAAAAATTTAACAAAACAAGGTAATATGTTGCAATTACCAATTTTGTTTTCGGCGCACATTGTAGGGTTGGCTCGGGTCCATCTCTATTTGATGTTGTGTGTATGCAATACTCATAGGGGTGAGGGGGAGCATTCAGAAAGTAAGAAAAATCTTGATTCTAAAATCTGCAATGGTTTCTTTAAAAAAAAATTGAACGCTTATAATCCAGTAAAACTTTACAATTGTGGCCACGTCACAACCACTACCTTTGAGCATGGCACACATCATTATCTGAACATTTTTTAATGAATCGGAATTTTCACTGGTTAATAGTTTTAAGTACTTCCGACACATGAAGAAATTTCAAAACAAAACTCGCCATTACATGTCCAAATTTCTTAATAGGTTTAAACACATTCTACGGAGTTGTAGACAAAACGATTTTGATCATCTTCGTTGTAATTTTATACATAGTTATCAGTGTGTACAATCGTTGAACGACAAGCTTTCAGGAATTGAAACTTTTATAAAATTTATTGGGTCGTCTTAAATCTACCACTACGAAGATCCGTTTAAAAAAAGAAAGTGAAACGTAAAATTTGGAATTGAACATTAATTAGGATTGAAAAGTGTAAGACACTTAATTGAATGCACAAACTTGAAAAGAGATAAAAGCAAATTACTCTAATTGGAATTAAACGACATTAAAAAGTTGTTGTGCGCAACGAAAAGTAATTGGCGATATTCCTAAAAGGTTTCTAATCAAAGACATATGCTCAAAATCATTCTAGATTTTCATGCATTGTATTTGGAAAGTGAAAAACGTATGTTCATTTCCGCATTTTACCAAGCGCAGCTCACTCTAAACAAATGTAATACAACTGTATGCGTAAATATTATTAATATATTACAAAATGAACAATTATTAGCTATTTATGCAATTATGTTTTATCCACGTAAACTTGAAAGATTTTGATGCATAATCATCATGACAGTCAGTGGCGGATACAAGGGTGACCCAATAAGAGCTAGCTATGCGACTGTTTCAAATTTTATAATTCACTAGCCCATTGACATTTCTATTTAGGAACATAAATTCCCTTTACATCTAAAATAAAATATCAATAGTCTATGTGTTGCATCGACAGCGATGTTGGGAAGAAGATGAATCCCCACCAAATTCTTATCCTCATATTTGACATTTTACCAACACAATGTCAATATGTATTTCAAATATCGTGCCCTAGTACTTTTCGAATTAAAATATTTCTCACATTTAATGCAATCATGATGAAAAATTGCTCTACAATTTGAAAGGGGGAGGCCCCAGTCCTCTTTAATGCCGTGGAATTTCTTCCCCATTCTAAGAAACTTTCTGATCTCAAGTCACTACGAACGAGGTCACAAGGGATAAGCCCTATTTTGTTAAAAAATTAATTTTTTTAGTAATATTTTAGAATGCGTGTTTCCAGTTTCTATATAACCTTAAGTTAGTATATTCATTGTAATAGTAATTCAATTATTGATTTATGAAAGGCTACAAAATTCCAAGCACATTCAACACAAACTATAAATAATATATAAGAAAAATTGAGAAGCGTCTTACATGCAAAACAAATTATACAAAATAAATTTCAATATATTTGTGTCCATTGCACACATAACTGCTATTAATGATGTAAAATGCATAAATACCCAGTCGGGTTCTTCCTGTCTAATTACAGATCTTTACTGAATGCTTAAAGCAAATTTACAGGCATCCATTTGAAAGCCAATCAACAATGGCAAAACTTCCCATGGAACTGTTACCTACTTAAACTTTAAAGATCCTTCAAGTTCTTTCAAGTTCTTATATGTTTTCTTAAAAGTGTCATTATAACTTGAAAATTTTTTGTTTGGTTTTTAAAGCATAACATTGTAACTGTTCTCTTTGAAATATCATGAAATTATTGAAGACTGGTAATTGAACATTAATTTGCTTGATAATTTATGTTCTGCTATTTTAAATTTTCAGAATGCAATGCGAATGCAGTATAGTAATGGAATACAGAATTGATTTTGGCTTTTGAAAACAAATTTATCAGACCATATACTACAATGCAACTCTTTAAAGAACTTGAATGATCTTTAAAGTTTAAGTTGGTAACAGTTCCATGGTTGACCATACATAAATGAAAACTTAAACATTCAATAGGTAGGCCCATCCCAATTCCAACTCAGGTCATACTTAAATTTAATAAATTTGCATTATATAGGCCTTAAATGCAAAAGATATTTTTTAAATTGTGGGAGGATTTAAAAAAATATAAATTTTGCTTTATTTTCAAAAGCATGATCTGCCATATAATTGAACACTCGGGTCGGACAAAAGCTTCTAAAACTAGTACATTATATCTTTGGAGTTCTCCCAATTAGTTGATAAAATGATTAGCTATGGTGGAATTATTTTCATATATTGGATTAAGCAAGCAAATTAACATTTGAACCTCCCCTAAAAATCCCGGATCCGGTCTGGTGGACGGTAGTCTCGTAAGATCTAACTAATTTAAGGGAAATCGGATTTTTCGAGATAAAAACTACAAAATATGTATTTTAAAAATCATTTTAGCATTGACTTAAAATAGGAGGCCCCTCTGATTGTATGTTATATTATAGTAAATTTAACAAAAAATTTTACCCTTGGAAAAATACATAAATGTCATCAATGCCTGCAATTGCACAAATTTTCTAAACTACCCATTCTAAAAAATGTAATTTATCGATTGAGAGAGTATAATTCTCACGGTGAACAAGTTATTTCTTTAAACTGAATAATTAACAACGATATTGATTTCATAGAAATGATGATTTATGCAAGTAAAATAATTGACTGAGGAATGGTAACGATTGCTACAAATTTACAATGTAACTTTTAATATAGAACCGCTTTTTTTGATGATGAAGGGAAGCCCTACCGTTAATTAGAAAAAATAACAGGGGAATTTAAAATTAAAAGAGTGAAAATGAGAACAGCTGGAGACACTTTAAAAGCCATATTTTATTAACCGAGAGTCAACAATTCGTTTGTCGATTAACACAGTTTTGTCGCTAAGTGGGATGTGCTAACCGCTGTCAGACGCCGAACATGCAAATATTTTTCTTATTCATCAGTACTGGATTATTTTAGGACGTCATTAGAATTTCAATAACAACAATGCCTACACTAATTCATAAAAAATTTATTAGAGGAAATGAAGAAAGTCAACTAATTACGGGAAAAGAAAAATTAATAACGTATGCGAAATTGAGAAACTTTTGGCTTCTGTTTATTAACCGCTGAGTGATGATGAACTATTCGTATCAGAATAGATGCTGTTTCAAGAAATAGCCAACCAATAAATGACCTTACCTAACCCGTAGGTCAACCACTATTGACTAGAACATAACAACGTCTGTACGGACAAAGGACCAACTCATTTAAAACTTTACAACTAATAAATCTTTAACAAATAAACTAATTGCTTTATTTTCAATATCTCTAATTTATTAGGTACTTTGCAAAATTAAGACAATGTATTTGCAGTGATAAGGACAATAGATCGTAAAAAATTAGACAGTAAATATAATTTCAGAAGTGTAGCAGCAAAATGACATTTTGGGTCAATCCATAAATTTTCTACAAACAAACGAATGAAGCATGAAAACTGAAGCTTATACTTGTTTATAATTACGGTTAAACCACAGAGTCCATAAACATTACGATTATTTGAGCATTAGTTCGACTACTTCCCATAGGTCTGATTTTAATGAAATAATAATAAAAATACAGCGATTTGGACAATTTCCTTTCCTATATTATACTTAGCATTTTAGTAAGGTTAGAAACAATATATGACACATGTATGTCAACATGGTTTAAAATATGGTGCAGACGGAGCTTGTGAGTAGCACCAAGATCGTATTGGAAAGTATATCTAAAAAATAAAAAGCAGAAAACTTGACACTGCATTTAAGAAACATCAGACACCACAAAACCCCCTACTAACACTTAACCCCAAATAACCATGGCATTTTCTACAATTCATTATGGTTACTATAAAACCTATTGAAACGATCATAACTAAATAATAAAGACATCTAAAATCCCATCTCTGACTTTGCGCAAGTCGCGCTTGAATGGAATTTGGCTGGCTTTTA
This sequence comes from Hofstenia miamia, assembly GCA_900660155.1. Lineage (NCBI taxonomy): Eukaryota > Metazoa > Xenacoelomorpha > Acoela > Hofsteniidae > Hofstenia > Hofstenia miamia. The sequence continues at coordinate 406,418 of CABFPE010000589.1, forward strand.
TTTACGAGAAAACAAATTAGCTGAAGCCAACTGTTGCTGCGATGAACACTAGATATGGAAAAAATTTGAGCGTTTCTAGAAAAGTCGGATTTTTTATTCAAAAAAATAAAAAATATTTTGATGTACTTCAACAAGCACAGAAAAAATTTTCAACACAAATTTTCACTATAAGAGGCTGTTTAGGACTAAAACTGCTTAATTCAATTGATTGTTCTTAGTTTTAGAATGCTCCAAATATTTGCGTGTGTAGCTTGAAAATGCGAAGTGATTCTGATTAGAGATGAGTGCGGTGCGGTAATACCGCGGTAGCTATTTACTCAATTGCGGTTGTTAGCGTTAGAATTAAACCAATTTGCGGTGGCATAAGATTAAAAATCACTAAGTATTTCTCAAAAAACTGTTTCTGAAGCAAAACTAAGAGATTTCACATACAAAATATTTAAAAGTAATTTTTATATATTTCATTGAAAATTTGATACTACCCTAATAAAAATGATTGAAATCCCAAAATACCTATGAAATTGTCTTTAAGCTTTTTTACGAATGATCCATAAGCCTAAAAAATAATTCAGGAATATGAAGATTTTCTTACGAAAATCAAAATTACCATTGTTGCGATATACCGCGGTGACATTTCATTTATTGCGGTAAAAAAAACGAAATTGCGTTGGTTAGGGGCGAAGTTTTTTTCTCTGCGGCTGCAATACTTTTAAAAAACCTGTACCGCACTCATCTCCAATTCTGATCCTCGCGGATCGCCTGCCGAATGTTTCCTATGTAATGTCGGGATCGCAAAATTTCCGATTTACAATGACGAGATAGAAAAATTGGAAAGGGATTAAGAAACCCACCAAGAATAGTCCTCACAGTGTTTGCCATCATCATCGAAACGCTTGATCAACAATCATTCCAAAGTAACTTATCGTAGAGTGAAAAACAATTAACTGCAACAAAGAATATATCAACGCAATTGCGACAATAAATAAATTTCACACTTTCATTAATTGGTTAAATAACGCAACATTTGCTTAATACAATGTCTTTTTACTTCACACAATATAAATTATTTACAACATATTTTGGCATATGGTCATAGACAAACAACCCGTTTTTAAGTAACAACCTCAACCAGAGCTGAATACCGGCCGTCCGGGTGCTTTGCCTCATAACCATGCCAGTGCTAAACTTGTAAGTTAGGCTGGTAGCTGACAAAAATCAGATATTGAAATGAACTTGAATATATTCTTCAAATACTTAATGATCTAGGTTCGTTTCAGGAATAATTCTAATGAATTTTAGTAGGTAGAAATAAAGTTTGAAGAGGGTAAGGGCCAGTGCAAGGCTTTTTTGCAACTCTGGTTTATGCCAAATCAAAAACCTAATAACTCAAAATTTAGTTTTTTACAAATCTATACTAAGCCTTTATTTAACAGTCAATCAATCAGGACCAAGTCATTTTAATGTTTCACCGAAATGCACATTTAGGATTTACCTTTGTAGAGCAGCATTGTTAATCGAAGGAATACGTTACGATTGCAAACATATATGAATATACATGGAACAATGCTATTCCAACTTCAATGGTACGAGAAATATTTGGTTAGAATTGTTGTTTTAAACAAACCTTCAACAGTGTGTACACAATGCAATCAGCGATGTAAAAAATTGATTGGATGTGCATGAAGTGATTTGAAAATTAGTGTAAAGTTCATCGCTTTCAGCAAAAATAATACAAGAAAATTTTTCGAAACACAGTTAAAGTGAGAAATACATTTAAATCTTAAGTAAGAAAATAATTTTCACCCTACAACATTTACTTACTTAAAACACACGTAGTCATGATGTATGACGAATGGGTTTTGAGAATCTAAGTTGTAAATTGAGGGCTGAAGCAAAATGTGGCCTCAACTAAACTGGTGTTTGCAACAAGCAAACGATATGAATGGAATAAAAGAGTAAAGTAGCAAGTGAAGTATTTGTATTCCTATGATTTGAAAGCAGCGCTTTGAAGTTTATGAGGAAATTTCTCGGAAGACGAAAGAGTACTTTAAAACAAATACAAGTTAACCATTTATTTCGATGAAAGAAACAGAATTCAATGACAAAGATAATTGAAAACGCATTCAAAGTGTCAGTGAAAACAAATTTCTAAGTGCAAATTCAAAATTTGATACATCATCATATAGGTATTAAAAATACAGACATACTAAATGTCGCCAAAAAGTATTAGACAGAATGAAATCTATAAGCCGAAACGTTATTCACAAAACGACATTAATAATAGCTGTTAGCAGGGAATGCAAATGAACTGCAACCAAAATCTACATCATGTACTGTTAGCATAATTTCTTATTTTAAAAAGGACGGCTTTGCAAAAGAAAATATTCGAGAGATATAGCGTTTACAAAAAGATTTTTATTGCACACTTAATATGCTTATCTCTACAGCTCTATGATCACATTTTGAAAATGCATATACATGTAGAGTAGTTACAGACAAAGTTCCATATTACTATCTATACACGAATTAAATTATAAGAAATGTTCCTGAATGCAAACAAAAATGTCATCTACATAGAACCAAACAAAATGTACTTTAAAAAACTGTACTATATAAACAAAATTTATTGTAAACCAATTAAAAAAATGTATACATAAGAGCTTTGAATGGAAAATGTCCATTCCAACGTACTTATCTCATGCGAAAACAAATTCTATCAAATTCTGGCGAGACATTTTTTCCGAGGTAAAGAAGAACAATAGTAGCCCACGCTAAGAAATGGTTGCTTTCCGTTTCCAGTGATTTTTATTATTACCACAGGAAGCAAAAGAACAGACAGAAACTACAAGAATATATATATATATAATATATAATAAAAAATTTACTTTTTAATTTACGAATGATATTTCATTAAAAACGCACTTTTTATTTTACACATGGTCAAGGACAACTAGAGTAACAGGACAATGAACCATTAAAAATAATAAGGAGGCTTACAAAAATATAGCATTCAAATAATTATATTTTTTGACTTTCTGTTATACGAACGCAGAAAATTATTCCTAGTATCTTTAATATATATATATATTTAAAAGGTCTTATCAACTGTAATGAAAATAAACAGTCATAAAGTAGGACCACACAAGGTTCTCATTCTTAAGTTATGAAGCCGTTTCAGTGCATTGAACATAATAATATATTGATATACATACTATATACTATTAATATGATAATGTAATATGATAAATGTAATTGCCCAATATATAAATTATATAAATGATATTGGTTCATGAAGATTTTTATAATGCTACTATAAAAATTCAAACTTAAAATACACTAATGTATTGATACTATGCACTATTATTCTGGTAGATAAAGTAGTACATTCCATTTTCCTCTCGAAAAATCACAGATGGGTATAAAAACATTAGAGCGTAAGCTACTGTTAGACCATGTGATTGGTACAAGAGCAGTTAGACCTGCAATTCTAACAAAATTTGACAGATCACGCGTGACTAATCACAGTCTAACAGTAGGTTTTTCTAAATCAACGATAATACGTGATCTCCACCGTTCTACATTTAGATCCATAGAACTTAGACATTTTAATAATGATATTGTGCTAAAAAACCACACTAAAAAATGAATTAACGAGTGAAACGATTTAAGAGAAGGTGAGCATATTTATCAACATTTACAGAGCATAAAGAGACACTTGTAGCAGTTGCGCTTTTAAGAGATTGTAAACCAAACATGTAGAGGACGTCGATAGATCCTCGAAGTATTAGCTGAAATAGGCCAAATACATTTACATAACAAACAATGTGTTTATTTCGTACTAGTCACATTTCATATAAGGTAAATGTTAAAAAATAGAATACACTTGAAGGGTTCTGGAATGATGTATCACCATCGAAAAGTCTCGTAACATTTTTGGCCACTCAATGTAAACGTTCACATCAAAAATGGAAAATTAACAGACTCGTTATTTGAGAAGTGCGCTAATTATTACACCTATACTTAACAAGAAAAATTTAAACATTTCGATAACCAACCGTTAGGTTATATACTTAACTTATGGGCGCCACACACCTGAACCCAACATGGCAATCATGACACTTGCAAATATTTTTACTGTAATAAAATCAGTAAGCATTTTTACATAAATGTAAATGTATATATACGGCAAAAAAATATAATTTGAATAACGAACGAAAAATTACTTTAGCAAAAAGAAAGAAGTGCTTTTCTAGCTTTTGTGTTTGAAAAAGTTCCAATGACTTGATCGAAGTCTGTATTTCCAGTAAGCGAGGAAGGGGAAAAATGACCCTGACCCGTCTCTACCTCTGTCCATAGCCCTTGTATAACGTAACTAAGATAGTAAACAATAAAATAGTTTTTCCGTTTACTAGCTTTTCAATTCAGTAAAACTGTATACTGGTCAAATTAACTAAAATAAAGTGTATTAAAAAACAATTACATATCTGCTCCAAACAAATAAAACATAAAGTAAACATCATAAAATCTCGTCATATTCTAAGTTATTTGACAACACGGATGATTTCTTGCTCAAACTATGTTCCGATAACTTACTAAATTCAGAAGCGAAGACTTCCCTAAGAATGTCGCCATGCATTCCTACAGTGGAATTTTAGGGTTTATTCCCACGCAAGTAAGGTAGTGCTATTCTTATGCTTAAGTTAAAAATTCACTCAACGCTAAACAACTTCTCTTACTTTCGAAAGAATTAAATTATGAAAATGTGGAGAAACCACTAAACGAAATGCTATTCACACCAAGTATACATAACGGTACATGAAACACGCAGTTTATCAGTGATTTTGAATGCACAATGATTGGCAAACAAAGCTGGATTTGACAGACCTAGAGCACGTGTTTTGTTAGTAAAGACAAGAAGGAGTTTAAACCTGACACAAAAAAGCACAGTGTCAACAGGATGCGTACGTAATTTGAATAATGGACGTTTTAAATGTAGAATTATACCAGCCATTAAAAATTAATGAAGTATAATGAAAAGTGAATTTGCACTCTGGCAATTCCGCAAATGTAAGCCATTATAAAAATATACAAACCAACACTAACAGAAAATTCATCTCCCCGAATTTATAGATGCGCGCAAACTTAGTTATAAATGCGCACAATTACAGCAACACGATTCTTCAGATTAGCATATAGACGAACTGTTACGAGGAGGGAAGAAGAGGGCAGGCTTATTCCCTGCCCCAAATTCAATGTCAAGTGTAGACAGTAAATAATTTTCACACGTAAATAAATGTACATATGCAATATACATGGATTAGCTAAGATACCTACACCAATAAATTGTATTCAATTTGCTTGTTCTCTAAGGGTTTTATATTTTGGTTTTTATTATATGACTTGATCTTGGAAAAAACCAGCAATTGTTTGCACTCCTCAACGTTGGCATGGCACACATAATATTTCATAATAACTGGCGATTGATCTGTTCATAAATGAATTCAAATACAGGTTTAGCACTTTAACAAAGACCGAATATTGAATCAATATAGCGGTTGATTCAATGAAAATGTGATGAATAAGTACTATAAATGAAATGGTAAAACTTCAACATATAATGAGAGTGAACTGTTTACAAAATTTTCAAATACTGGTAAGAAATTTCAAGTTTGGGTAGGTTAAGGAAAGAATATGTTGTAAAAAAAGTTTTATCCGCGCATCACTAATTTGCATTAAATGGAAGTAAGTACATTTTCTCTATGAATTACCCAGACTCTTATGGAATCGGGTGTAAGTTTCACCATTTGATGCTGCAATTGAATACAAGCGGCATGAGTGAAAGAGGAAGCTGGTGGGATAATTGAATGAACAATAATTTTAGCTAATCAACGTCAGTGGATGACAGTTTGAAAATTGATCAATTATAGAGCAAAGGAAGCATTTCCTCATCGAAATCGAATAAAACAGACGAGCGAACATTTTGACAATTCACTATCAAACGCAGACGATTTCGATGAGATTCATCACTGCCATACATCAATTCAACGCTTTACCTAATCCATTTCAATCCCCTATCATGTAGAAAAATGCATTGGCGATTATATTTTGTTGTTTGCTCTAAAAATCAATTCCACATTTTAAAATTACCGCGCTTTTTCTCAAATTACTAATCAACTAAAACCAGAAATATCAAGCAATAGGATTCTAGCTTAGTGTACTAAAATAAACGATTTAACTCTCAGAGTAGTAATAAAACAATGGACCAAAATTTCATAACACTACAAAAAATTTTTTTTGGGAAAAATGCTAAAAAAATTGTACACATGCAGTCATAAATAATAACAGAAATCCCACTTTTGTTAATAATGGAAAAATAAGTATGGATTCCTATAATACTTCAGTAAAAAAATATTCAAATAGTAATGTTTGTTGAAATGAATGAAAATGTCATGAATTCAAAAAAATCGAATTCGCCAATAAATTGATAATTTAAGTACTTAATCATTATGAAATAATTAGAGCAAACGAAATACGTGAAAATTGTAAGTCAAAGCAAAAATAAAAGCTTGCACATATGGAATTTATAAGAGGAAGCGATGTTATTAATTGGAACGAAAAACAACAGATTTTACATTAAAATAAAAAGTGGAAATTGTGGCACAAGTAATTAAAATTAAATAGTGTCCCAATCAGAATGAAATTTCGAAAAGTGGAACTTCAAAATGAAAAAACTTTTCTTTTACATTCACAAACTAATCCCTAAAAGGCTAATATAACCAAACGATTAAGAAAACCTCCATCCGTATTCGAATAAATGACAACTAAGAAACCGAAATACATCAACGAAATCTGAACTAAGAACAGACAAGAGTATTGTGCTGAGACTCGACTGTTCGAAACTAAAAATGATCAAAATGCTTGCAATATTTCATATTTCTTAATAATCTCATTGGTCCATTGAAATACATTGTATAACAAATGAAATATGTGTATAGCGAATTTAAAAAAATGCAACTTAAATCAACTAAGAATCATTCCGGGAGGAGGAGCCCTGTGACATCTTTTACTATACCACTAAATTTAGAGGTGGGTAATGAAAAGATGGACTTTTATTAAAATGAGGAAGTTTTGAAATTGGTGTGCATGGCAATTATTTCTCACATCAGTCATATCCTCTGTGGAAATTGCTTTGATTCAGTTGTTTAATTGAGAATAGCAACATCAAAGTTTGATTTAAAAACAAATGAAAGAAAATAACATTAAAGCAAGATTAGATTTACGAAATCCAGTCTGAAATGTATAAATAAACAAATAATAAATAATGGCTGTATATTCTTACACACCGACTTTCTTCCTTGATTTAAATATTTTCCTTCAAACTGCAAAACACAGCCAAGTTTTATTACAATCACTCCATTAATAAACAAAGGTCCAACATTTTAATCAATTGCAAATCTTATCAAAACGTATTCACATTTTATACAAACAGTCGTTCTATTACACCTTATACGTGTATATGTGGGTGAATTTCGGGATAATTAAGTAAGTAATAATCAAGGTTGTAGTGGAGGGTATACGCCGAATTCCATTCACTTCAAAATAAACTGCTAGCGCATACCGCCACATTATATCATTTCCGTATTTGGTCTTGCGTTTGTATTACTTCAAAAGGACCAATCATTGCAATGCATGAGTTTGCTGGAGATCAAATTAAAAACCTCAAAAATGCCAGTATATTATTTTTGCAAGAACTACAGGTGTTTTATCGCAAAGCATATTCACTTCGAAATCAATGAAGTGTATAAAATGATGTTATAATTAGTCACAATTTTGAAAACTGATCACGGATAATAGCACACGTCTAAATGAAATGTCTGCATGAATACCGAGAGCAAAAATAATAGATTAGCACCGAATTTATGAAGTGGTGCATTTAGCTATAAAAACCTACCATTCTCTGTTTTGCGGTCCTGAAGAAGGTGTTTATAAACATTTTCTGGTACTTCCGAATGGCGATAATACCATTTGATTTTTGCCAGAACACTTTGTTTTCTAGTCTAAAAACTTTGAAGTAACATCTTTAAAACTTGTTGTTGTTCCAAAATACGAAATTCAAATATTTTACAATTATTAAGATTCTATTTCTAGAAATTCAAGAACAGTGTAGTAAATGATTCGAAGTCAGAACTTTATGTATGCAACTATGCTAAGCAATCTTGTGGATACTTGTCCATCATTTAGCTGCCAACAACAAACAAACCTGTTATTTTTTAAACTAGTTATTCATCAATTCGTCATGGCGTGTCTATTGTTCAGCAATTCATGCAAAGTTCAAAACTTACTAGTTAACAGATTAGTATAAATGAATTATAATGTCCAACTGTATGAAATTCAATATTATTTCAGGGTAGTAATTTAATAACACGAAAGTAATGCAGTAAAAAAGGTATCATCACAATTATACATTTATCACCTAATTAAATTGTATAGAAATAGTATTGCAAACCGAGTGATATCGGTACGACCGGCTCTAACCCTGGGATTAAGGTATCTGCAACAACGGGGATTGCTCTACTGTAGAAATTACGGATGTGAACAATAGGTAAGCAATAGCTTGTCTAAATTACATGTTTCGAAAAACCTACTTTAAAAATGGAATGTCATAAACACGGACCTAGACAAAAGTATTGAGACACAATTTTGAAATTATTATTGCAATGACCTTGATTTTTAGCATAGTTAATGTTAATTTTGTATTAGCTTTAACCATATCCTCTTGTGAACCCCTCCCCTAAAAAAGATTAAACTAAAAAATTTAGCGTCCTCACAATTTTTGTATGAATTCAGTGGACGTTTCTCAAGTATAGAGGAACCATCACAAAGGATAACAGAGTTAAAATAAAGTTAGAACGCTAAAATCGATCAAAATCAAATCCATTCATAAACCTGAAATATGTAGAGTATCTTGTAATTGAACATGTATTGATACATTTAGTCTCCTTAGTAAACTGTCAAAAGCTGAAGCTCCATATGTGTGATATGTAAAACACATTGTCCTATATTTAAAAACCTTAATGAAATAATCAGTGACGTTAATATTTTATAAAGAAATGAATGTAATGACGAAATAATATTAAACAATTATGAAAGACATTGCCCGGAGATCCCAACTTTGATAGACACGATAAGAAGCGAATTTAATATACATTTTTATTCAGTGTTATTGCAAAGAAAACAAACACCGTGACATAATTTAGCGAACCCGTATTGATTTCTTGTCATTTTTACAATCAAAGAAAATAAAGCGTAAACAGATTTGCAGACGGCTAATAAATTAAACAAAATTTAATTTAAATAAAATTGAAAGTCAAAATTAAATCAAAAGCGATGCACATTTCTAACATTAGATGGCCTCACAATTAATGAATAATACGTATTTAACGAATCTAAAAACGTTAAAGGAAAGAAGACTGTATAGGTAAATCAACTCTGAGAAATAGGCTACACATACAAAATAATAAAATCGAATGTAGCAAAATGTTCGTTGGCCTAAAATTCAGACCAGCCCAAGCCAACAAAATTGGCAAAAACTGAGGTCAGCGCAAATATAACAAGAGTCCAATATTGGGTACACATGTTTCATTACACAATTTAATATACATAATGCAATACTAAAATTTATGGTGAAAAAGCATAATTAAAGATGTCTTCGAAGATATTAGTACCCAAGTTCCATCTATGCGGAATTTCTTAACTACAGCCCTGCCCAGATCCAGCACTTCATGCGAAAATCCAAGGTCAGTACACCCAATAAATCACAGGCCCACATACATTTTTAGAATGCATCAAATGCAAGTAAATTAGAGATGAATGCTATGGCAATACCTACAACAGTGCGGTCGGTGCATTTGGAGTAGCGAATTCTTACAATAGTAATAGATCTTCATTCTTGGAGTTTTCAAAAAAGATTCTAGATTTCCTAACCAATTCATTTATTTATCTAAGCAGCTTACTTATGCAAAACTAGTCTTTGAACAGAATTTGATCAAACTCGAAGCAATTAGTGATTTTCGGTTAAGTCATTTTGGATAGCAGCAACAGATCATGCTAAAAAATCGATAGTGATCGGCCAATCACCTCTGGTTGAGAATTCCAATAAAAATAAATAACCAAAATCAGTTTTTTGACGATAGCCATTATTGGAAATGATAAACAAAAACTCTCTTCCCGAGCTAAAATACGACGATATGCAGAAAATATAAATTTAGTCTCTAACTTGGTTACAGTGCCACCTTACAACCGAATTCCCCATTACACCATATTATATTAATTCACGACAACTTTATTATTAATAAATACAATTGCCTTGGTTACGCTACGGTCGGCTAACGGCTAAGCCGAGGGCATAGCCACAAAGCACTCATTTCAATTACATCAAAATTTCAATAATGTATCAAAAATTTTCAATTGCTGTAATGATAAAAGATTGGAAATGATATAAAGCTTAACTTCAACGCAAAAAAATCTTATATATGCAGTGCAATCCGCTAAATGGGTTATTTTTCTTTTTAATTTCTATCAAAAGCAGATATTAATATGATGCTGCATAATCATAATCAAAACTACATTTTATCTTATCCCTATTAAGGAGAGTAGGGGTAAAACTACATACCCTCTCGTATTTTATTTATAACTCCTGAAAAAACTAATATTTTTTGCTTGAAATTTTCTAACTTTGAATATTTATCTATTACGCACATTTCTGCCAAAATTGAGGGGATGGCGATGTGCACTTCCGAAAATATAAACATTTGGTGGGAGTTACCTGACGGAAATGGTAAAATTTAGCTAGTAGAAATGGCCGCCAATTTATTGTAGGAGGCAAACACTTTCGTCGTTTCAAGATATGTTTCCCTATTTCTGTACAATAAACCCATAGTAGTTTTGCCCATCCTTCTGCATGGGTTTTAAAAGCAATTATTCGGCAGTTGTAAACAAAATGGTAAAAATTGAAGATAAATTAAAAGTTTGGTTTTATAAAAGTTTTGGAAATTATCAACTAAAGGAAACCGATAAAACAAAATATTCAAATATTGTTTCAGTAATTTCTTGGTCCACAATATACCATGAATTTCATCCGAGCCGCAGAAAAAATTGATTTATTTGGAAAAAGGCATATTTAGTTGAACGGAGAGAATATATGTGGTGAATGTAGGCTGCAATCGCGAAACAGAGCAATTCTCTGCGTGAGAAAGATCAATTTACAGGCACTAGTGGAAATTTAATTAAGGAATAAATTCCAAACTGCTTCTGGCGGCTTGCCTTTCCAACAAAGCATGTGTAATCATTTCGCGTTCATACAGAATAACATAAATTCACTAGGAAAATTTAAATTAATGTGGTTTCGCAGCTGTGACGAACGAATGGTTAACGAGCATATATTTTTCCAAACTGTGAAACATTAAGTTAAGAAAACAAGAATGTATTTCAATTACAGGAAAATGTACTTTATGAATAAACATGTCAGCTATTGAAGAAATTCTTGGAAAAAAATATTCATTTACCAATATTGGCGAGTTTACACCCTTTTCGGACCAGCTGCGAACACTTATTGAAATACTCTCTTTTTCTCAACTTGAAAATAGTTTACTTTAATTCAAGATGTCATCAATCGATTTGCTGCTAAAAACCGACGATTACATTTTGTGAAAATTTATTATTGTTCAAAAACTTTTTGCTTGCAATTTTTTAAAGTAGGTGTCCACAAGCCCCTGTTTTAAAAAACTTTACTAATTTTCAAATGCACACTAAGCGTTATAAAGCTCGTCATAGACTTATTGAGAAAACAGGTGGATTTACAGTTTTCAAGCGCATTGCATTGCATGGAGATAAGAGGAACTCAAAATTTCATAAAAAACTAAGAATACATCGATGAGTAAAATAGATATCAATTCTTTCAGTAAAAATTTTGAAAACTACTTACTAATTGAAATCCAGTTATCATGCATATGTGGTATGCCACATCTGATCGTTGACTATCAAGATAAATACAATCTAAACAGTAAAATAATTACCTCAATGTAAAAATTATGTCAGCGAAAGTTGAAATAAAAATTTAAATGATAGAAAACCTTGAAAATACTGTTATAGAACGGACAATGCGGAAGAACAAAATCTAGAGTCACCGACATTTCAAAGATTTAGTGTCATACAAAAATGAATTTTTAGATAAATTTTTACGAAACATAAAATGAGGATGATGCAGAAAGCACTCACAATTAAAAATTTAAAATGATTTCACTTGAATGAATGCAAAACCAAACCCGAATAGACTATTAATAAACAAGTGCTATCAGTTTCTCTGCAACTATGATGTACAGCGAAATATTAAAAATAAATCATTACCCCCGGCTTTAAAAAATGTCCCATCTTTTGATTTAAAATGAAGAACATCAATTGAATTTTCGCTTTTGCGAATTTTACTCACACCGCCCGACTTGTCGCAAATTCGCTCAAATTCTACAACGGAGTCATCTCCACCAGGCATTTCAGAATCGGTGCTTTCCTCGTCAGTTGCCACATCGACATCTTCCCGAGTAAGAGAGAACATGACATATAAACGTGCTAAAACAGTTAAAGTAATTAGCTATACCGATTAAGTTCGATGAAAGCAGTGTTGGGAAAAAATCCGATTTAAATTAAAAAATCGGATATTTTTGATTTAAATCGGATTTTTTCTGAATTTAAATTTTACCCAGACAATCTTCCAGGGTAGTAAATATTAAAAATCCTTTAGATACTAATATTTTTGAAATACAATAATTTAATCAATTTTAAATAAACTGAAGATAAAAAATATGCAAAAAAATAAATTCAGAGCTTGCCAATTTATTCCAATATCAGGGCAATGACTTCAAAACAATTAAAATCCACTAGTTATATCACTTTTAGTGTACTTGATTTAAATCAATAATTGAACTAATAATGTGCTTAGATTTAAATTATGATTTAAATCAGATTTAAATAATAATAATAATAATAATCAATGACTTTATTTAGCCGCTGAAGGCATACACAACAAAAAAATAAAAACAAGTCAAGTTTTACGGCAGCGAGGACAGTCACAGGAGATGAAATAGGAGCAAATGGAAGAGTAGGCGAAGTTGGAGAAGGGCTCAGCAAAGAGGAAAGCCATCAAAGATTTCTTGAAGCTTGGTGGCGGGGAAAAGAAATCAATCGCTGTTGGAGGGTTGAGAGTCAAGATGTAATTAGCAGCAGTACAAGCACGATTGAAAAATGAGTGAAGAGTACGATGTTTCTTTGTACGACGAATGGAGAAGGTGACTACATCATCAGAGCGAGTGCAGCAGGAATTAGAGAACTTAATGAAATCAAAAGGATCAAGATCCAATTTGCGAGTCAGTAGTCGATTGAACAGTAGGAGATCACAGGCATGGAAGTAGAGTGACAGCGGGAGACTGGAGAATTTCAGCAGAGCGTCTTTATAGGCCAAAGAGGAAATCCATTTGAATGCGCGTTTCTGGAAACGTTCCATGGAGTGGAACAAAGCACG
>CABFPE010000589.1:432675-467690 GCA_900660155.1 Hofstenia miamia
CATTCTTCCAACATTCTCTTCCTGTAGCCCCTCTCATCTGTCCTGCTTCTTCTGTAACACTCCAATGCTGTCCTGTTCTGCTCATCTGTCCACTTATGCCGTTGTCCATTGGTCTGTGTGGATCCTGTACTGCCACTTCTCGAGTCCACACTCCCGATTGTGGAGTCCGCCTGTTGTCCGGAGATTCTTAGCACCCTCTGACCATTGAAGGCCTGCCGGGGACTGAGGGCCTTTGCTCTATCATGACTTTTCATCAGTGTTATTTTTTGTGTTTGATTTTGGACTCACATTCTCCTAGGAAGTTGCCAACCAAGGCTTAAGAGACCTTCCTGCCCCATGAGCTTTCATTTTGGACTGCCCTTGTCCTAGGAAGTTGCCAACCAAGGCTTTAGAGTGCTTCCTACCCTGTGAGCTAAGTCATCCAGTTTGCTAACCACGATCACAGTTGCTTAACCTCAGCTTACCAATCTGCGTCTCTACCAACTGGGCTACCTGCCCACATTATTATTATTATTATTATTTCTGCTGTAAAACGTTATGCTATACGATTATAAATCTTGTGTTAATGTAGCTAAGTTCCAATAAGGCAGAACAGTCACTGAATTACCGAGGAATCTTAAGAATAGGTATCTAGCCAAAAGTTGAAATTCCAGTAACAATCCCATTTTCTACTTGATATCGCGAACTACTATATAGTTATTTCCGCGTGTCTTTTCCTTAATCATTTTTGCATCCTCTAAAAATGAGCCTTTTAAATTCCGCCATTTTCCTCCGTTCTCAATAGACTCATTTCTTGATGTAAAGTGGCGTACACAATCACAACTTTGCGCCCACCCTTTATTGATTTAATGATGCCGACAAGAAAAGTGGAAAGTGTTTACCCGATTTCAACTTTGCTGTTAACTTTTAATTTATATATTACGATTTTGTCATTTCTCACAGAGAAAGCTTTTAACCGCGCATTATTATTTACATAACTGATTACATGTAAAATTGCGCTAGATTCTTTCAAACCGAGGTCTTTTTTCAGACTGCTTGATTGTATTGGATATAGTGCAATTTACTTGTAGATTTAATTTTAAAAATGGCAATGGTTTTTTAGACCTTTTAATTCGCTCTGCATTGGGAATGGGAAACATTTGAAGGCCTTAAAAAATTGTTAGAAAATATGTAAAAATATTTTGTATTTTTGAAGTATCACAGAAAATTACGGGGTAAATTTTCATACATTTCTTGTATGACAGTGGTTTTTTTCTTCATTAAAACTAGCCTTATAAAATTCTAGAGCACAATTTGTGATTTTCTTACAAGAAAATAATTTGATGTAAGGTTTTCAATTGTGTATATTACATATTTGAATAATCATTTAAAGTGATTTTGAAAAATCACTGGTTAAATATTGATTCCAAAATTAATACTCACAAAGTCTGATATGTTGTGAATGTGGAATAAAAATTGTACAAAAATAGCTGATATCAAACCTAGCATTAGAAATTTTTTAATGATTTTTAATGTTATTTCCAAATGTTTAAACTTGTATTGAGGTCTATTGCAAAATTGGAAATAGAAATGTTTAGATATTTTCTGCTATTCAATTTTGAGTTTGGTGGGGACACTTCTGTGCAATATATCGAAAGGGGTGTCATTTGTTTTTTAGATACAAAGTCATGCCATGATACTGTCGCTATATGGTTAAAGAAATTTACTACCCCTCACCAGTACTGCTTTTGTATACTCGTTTTAGCAAACTAAATATAAAAATGACTGCTTCAGTAACATTGGCTTTTCTCTAAAAATGTTTAGATACATATAGATACTATAATGGTTTACAAAATATTAAGTAGTCTGATTTGAGTGTATATAATCTTCAAAAATAAACAAAACATGTTTCTGTGCACTTTAGTATTCTGAAAAGGGTTATTCAAGTGATTAAAATAAGAAAAATATTTATGTATTACATAGATATCTGTTTGATAAACAAATGTTTTACTCGTGGGCTAAATTTATTTCAATGGGGGTGATTTTTGTGTTAATTTCATGGTGAAATTGGTTGGAACTTTAGAAGTTAAAATGTTGACAACATATGCGCGGACATCATGTGAATGAAATCGAGCAAATGTTGATTAGCAATAGAATCAGAATTAGCTATATGTGTAATGGATGGTTTCCTTGACCAATGTGTGCGTCTGAGGAAAATAAAAGAGGATCTCTTGAACAGCTGTTTTTTATTTGAAGCATTGACAATGATGAAGATAAAATAAGTTTAATTATCATCGAAGCAAAATCTAAAAAGTCCTTTTACTTAACCTGAAATGTACTACAAAGCGTTAACAAGAGGTTTTACATCATCATTCTATATGGCGGTTATAGTCCCTTGGTATACGTCTTCAATATGGCTTATAAAAGTTAATCCTGAAGGAATCAAACAATTTTTGGAGATATTTTGGACGTTTGATGAGTTCCCTGAATGATGCTGCACACACATGAGTTAACCAACTCTGATCAAATTGTAAATTTTGTTTACCCATGAAAAAAATGAATTTTGTGTCTAGTCATTATTAATTAATTGTCTGCCATAGCGCTCCGATAATATAATTATAGAATGTTACAAAAAGTACATTAGTAATTTCAATATGAATTCCTCAAAAACAATGTCAAATAGAGACAACCATGCGCAAATGTTGAAGGGGTCAATAGATTGCTGAAAAATTAACCAATAATATCAATTGCGGATTTAGTAGAACTTGAGTTGGACCAGTGATGGGGTGTTCCAATTTCTTACTTACAATTTAGATTTGATGAAAATTGGACACCTTATCACCTTTCTGGCAAAAACATGAAAGACCGAGTGACTTTTGCTAAAAAATTTACAACACTTCGTCAATCATATCTTGGATTGTCAATTAGTACATCCGGCAATGGGCAAAGGAAGAAAACAGCATGCATACATCAATCAAAATCAAATTTGAAGATCAAAATGTGGATTCCATAGAAGCAGGATAAATATTTATGTCTGCACAGTTTGTTAATTTTGTACTTTACGCCGGTGAAAATATCTTGGAATTATTCATAGAGAAGTGACAAATTACTTTGATTAATCCATATAGGGTCCATATAGTTTTGATATCAATCAATGTAATCGATTGATTTTTAGAACTGAAGAATTTTTTCGTTGTATTAAATTCCCAAGTGTGCTGATATCAGTAGAAAGGTATATGCCAACTTGATTTTTTGCATGAACTGTAATCATATAGTTTTATATAATAATGCAAGATCGCAGAGAAAAACTTCTAACCATCTATGTTCCGAATTAACTAGTTTTGTCGTAGAAGTCGTTGAAGAGTTTATAAATATGCAAACTTCCATCTTTTATTATTGTATTTTTCAGTTTTTTAGTTTTTTAAATACTGATGGATTTTGAAATTAAATAACAGTTTTAATCTGAAAATTTTGTAAAAAGACAAGTAAAAATTCAATTGTTATATTTGCATTCTTTATTTGATTCTAAAACCAATTTGAAAATACTTTCATTCTTTTGTTTTAATATATATTTATATTTTTAGTGACTCTTTTTTAGTTGTTTGTTCATTTTTATGTTGCGGTGTTTAAATATTTTCAACATTTGAAACGTGTTATCTGTCATTTTTTAAAAACTTTTCTGCTTCACACAAAATAGTGTTTGTCATATTCTATGTATTAACCATACGGTGTAAAATCAACCAAAATACTATAAAGGTCTAAATTATTCGATATTGGGTGATGCTAGTCAACTTCAGGTGAGAGATAATTATATCTAGAATGTGACGAAGTGATTTTTTCATTTGAGATGTCAAATATTTCTTGTAGATTTATGAGAAGAGCTTAAGTAGTCACTGTAAAGAGCCAGCTATGCAACCGCATTTCCAATAGCATCCTGGAAAAATAAGAGGCCAATGTAGTCATTTCCATCGTGATGATATCATTGTTGTAACGAAGAATAGATCTGTTTGTATTCGCTACTACCATCATGTAAGGTAGTATAAACCATTTCATATTCTTAAAAAAATTTTAAAGTACGATGAATCCTCATCACTGAGATAAAGATCTATAAATGGCACGCATCTGTGCAAATAACTGTGAAAATAAGTAAAAACTCTAGAAGAAAAAGAAGCAGAGATTGTAAATTGGCGCTTGATATAGTGCGAAAAAATAAGAAAATGTTAGTAGATGAAGACATCTCAACATCAGAAAAATATTCGAGTGATGATGTAAACAACTTTTTTCATTAGTTTGACATTGTGTATTGCTTAAAAGTTTTAACATGTTTTACTGTCAAATTTTGTTTTTTTTTGAAAAGAAAATTGCAAAAACATGTAAAAAAATTTTTCAAAAATTATTAACAATGCAATAAAAACACCTAGCAATGGGTTGGTCCCAATTACTTTTCGGACAAAGTACACATAAATACCTTGTAGTTGGATTAACTTGCGATGTTTACGATATTTGTGACGGTTTGCGTGATACGTATTTGAACAGGGTCGATGAACGAAGCACCCATTCAACCCATTGCTATGATCAAGATTCTTCCCTTATTTTGCGAAGAGAGTACCTGGAGTTTTCATGTAGCACTTTTAGCGTTTTTTCTTCTCTGATATAATTACTCATTGGAAATTACTTTAAGGTCTACCTCAAACAGCTTGGAAATTGATCATTCGAAACACGCTAATATCCTACCAAAAATAAAAAGATAAACGATGTTCTAGGAAAACATTATCTCTTCACTTGATATTGTGATCAGGGTCAACAATGTTTGTTCAATAAATATTAATTTTGCGTTTATTCCATTTCATGAAATATACTTGTTTCGAATTATATCCCCTTATGACACAATCTGTACAATTGTGCACTTGGTAGAAATTAGATTTTTATTGAAATATGAATTTATATTCAACGTTGAAAATTTTTGTTTATTAAATTAGGCAACTTTTTCGTTATCTTAAAATCAATTTCGTCTCAATATTGGTATAGTTTCGTATTGAAGCAATCTTGTAAAACAGCATTCCGCAAAATGAAGAATATGGTGAAACTAGTTGAATTTGACTTATTCACAAATCATAATATAGCTTCACAAGAAGCAGTTTTTTTGCATGATTTCAATGTCATAATTCGTAAGACACTCTAAATAAAATGTTTTCAATAAAATAATCTTCAATAGCTTTATTTGTTTGCATCATGCATATATACAAATAAGATATATACATATTTACAAAAATGTACAAAGAACTTAGATATACATATACTACAGACTAAGCTACAATAATTAAAATAAAATGCACAGATATTTACAATTAAAATGGATTAAAAATAAGAAGTTTCGCTACAGTTTTAACATTTTAAGTATTCCGCTATTTTTTTGTTCTGCTAATAAATTGTGTTTTAACAGTTTTTTAAATTTATTTATATTGCTGGCTTTCCTTACACTGATAGGTAAATCATTCCACAGTTTGCAAAATGTGGTTGTAAAAGAATTTTCCCAGTATTTGCTTCTTGGATGTATATTGTTTATGCACATGTTTGCACGGTGATTATATTTTACATATTTCTTGGTTAGTGCCCCGCTACTTGTTTTCAACTGCTTAAACATGTGTACTAAGCTGTTGTACTTGGTTATAGTAAATGGACGAAGCAATGATAATGTTTGCAGTTTTTTACTAACTTGATGTTTACTAATGGAAAACATGACACAGATTGACCAGTTAAACAATCTATTTATACGCTCATGCTCAGCCGTCTTAATATTGCTTAAAAGAATGCAAGCATATGTATATTGACTAACCACAAATGCATTGATTAACTCCTTACTCTGCTTAAACCGTTTTATTTGTTTTAGATACTGTATTGCAAACGCCATCTTACGAACCTTGCTGTTTATGAAGTCTTTATAACAGAAGTGCTGATCTATTTCTACCCCTAAGTACTTTACTGATTTGCTGTTTTGGATTGATATACCGTCGGAAACTTTTAGACTTATGTCTTTAGCTATTGCTTCAGATCCACTTGGAGCGAAGATGATGAACTGAGTTTTTTGCGTATTCATTGTTAGCATGTTTTGGTTAAAGTAACTACAGATTTTGGTTAAAGTGTTCTGCAAATTTGTTGTGGCTATTATTGGACTCACATGTCTATGTATGGCGCAAATGTCGTCTGCATATTGAATTAGTTCCGCGTCGACAATATATGTTGACAAATCGTTTATGTACAAATTGAAGAGAAGAGGACCAAGCACTGTACCCTGTGGGACCCCTTTATTAGTTTCTAAGTACTCACTATATACATTATCAATCCGCATACGTTGCTGTCTGTTGTTAACGAAGCTGTTCAAAAACATTCTTGATGGAGCACTAAATCCGTAATTTTCTAATTTTACATCTAGAATTTTGTAATCAAGACTACACTGCTACATACTAAGATCAAGCAAAGCAACACTGCTACATATGTTATTGTTGAGGAAATAACGTGTATTTTCTGTAAATTCTAGTAAAGCATCAATAGTGCCTAGCCCTTGTCTAAAACCAAATTTATTTGAAGATAGCACATTATTTTCCTTTAGGTATGAATTTATTTGTTTGCATAGAAGCCTCTCAAATATTTTTGAAACAGGGTTTGTGACAGAGATGGGCCTATAATTTATGCAATCTGTAGGGTCTCCTTTCTTAAAATATGTCATTAAAATATTATGAATTGGTACAACATTACAATGATTAAGTTACACTGTGTTCAAATGTACGAAGTCAATTTCAATAAAAATATTAACAAAAAAATTCTTAATGTCATCAGAAAGTTAAGTTTTCTCCAATTAAATAGATTTTTACATAAATCATTCTCAACTAGAAAATATATTTTTAAATAACTTTCCAGAGTTGTTTTTACTAAAAAAATTACTGAAATTAGGTCATCTCAAACTAGGACATGAATCGCTCCTGTACTTGTATGAAATTTGTTGGATAAATGTTTGTTTTAATTTTGAAAAACTTATCAAAGTTTAACTAACGCAACTGTCAATGGCGAGAACACAAAATCAGATTATGCCTTTCTATTAATTCAATGTTTTTATAAAGAGTATTTTTTCTTTCAAGAAGTTTTTGCAGCTATTCCAAGAATTATGTAGAAATTGGCAGAAAATGTTATTGTTAATTGTTTTGCAAATGCTATTAATATTTTTAAGTCTGCCTTCAGCTTTATTTATTGGATTTCGTCTGAGCCTTGTTTTTTTCTTAGCATTATCAGAAATTATTTTACTTGATTACATGTAGTGTTAATCATTAATTTGTATCCTTTTGCACAAGAGGTAAGGCTGAACGAAAATGCATATGAATATGGTCTACTTAAACATTTTAACTAAGTAGTATTTCAAGTACATTTAGCACTTAATTGGTTATTTCTCATTGAAAAAATGCATTATAGATTGAAGAATGAAAACATATCAAGGCTTATTTTGATATCAACCGTTGGTTAAACAAAGAACTGTAGGTCTAATTGAAATGACTTTAGTTGGGTTTGTGATAAGTTTTTTATTGCATATTTAAGCTATAGTTTTAAATTCATTATTTGAATCTTTTTAAATATTATTTAAGCGTTGCATCAATCACACTTTTACTTTAATTTAAAATGTGAACTGAAATATCACAAAGTTGTTTTATTTTTCATTCACATGGTTATATATTTTCAAAAAATTGCATGTATGGTGAATTTTGGCCACATTGATACTCATCATCATGCATATGTTTTATTTACTTTATACTAATGTTTACCAAGTAAACTGTTTTAGTAGTAGTAATGTCCTCCAGCGCTCAGAAATTAAAAAGCAATTTGGAGCAACAGTTAGAGCGGTTGTTCAATCAACTTCGGGACTTGGATGAACTCGGTGATGAACTGGAAGAAGACGAAGTGGCAACTATGCGAGAAGAGACTCTCGATCAGATGAAGGAATTTGAATTATCGCTAGCAAATATATCCGATGTGTCATTAGAAACTGACGTGGAGAGATATCGTCAAGCAATTAGAGCGGCCATTAGCAACGCATTCAAGTATTTTTACATTGAATACGATTTTTTTAATGTCTAAAAAGTTTATTAAGTCTTTTCCACATTTGAAAGTTGAAAGGTGAACGTTGACCCAGTGCTTTGTAGTTCAAATTTATATATATATATATTTAGGTGATTCATATAGAATTGAGTGCTATATAAGACCCAAATTTCGGTTTAAGTCTTAAAAGCCTATGCTGATGAATTCAATACAATGTTTAACTGTCTACTCAACTAACAAGCTTTCCATTAATAAAGATTCTAGATTCTCTTTCATAGTTATGATGTTTATAATAGTCTTTTCAAAATATTTCACCGAAACCTTTTTGTCGGTTTTTGCAATCAACACTACTATAAAATTTTACAAAACTTTACATATTCTATGAAACTTTCAATTCCTTGTATTCATTGTAAAGAACTCCTGAAGTCATCAAAATGTTTGCCCAGCGACAGCCATCGCAACTACGAGAAAAATTGATAGCTCTTGAAAGAGACCATAAATTGGGCATCATAAAGGGCCCAGTGTACGATGAATCACGATTAGAAGTTTTGTCTGCTTTGGAAAAGTTGGGAGAAACTCTTTCAAAACCTGAGAAGGAATTTCTTGCTTCTGCTGGTCAGGGAATCGGCTTTCAAGTTGTAAAAGAGGGAGCTTCCGAATCTTATCTAAAAGATGCTAGATCTCAAATTAAAGAGGCATCTGCAAAGTAATTTTAATGAACAATTTTTATATTTTGGTAGTGTGACTTTTAAATGTAAATAATGCCTTATGATTTTTTATGTGTATGTATGTTTGTTACCATTTTTTAGGATTTTTGAATTTCCAATCAATAATGACTATGAAATTTCAATATGTCATATTTATCGTATCTATGATTAAAATGGGGCAACTTTTAGCTAATCTTAGGTACATATTTGGAAGTTTATTTAATCAAGAATAATAGCAATAGCTTTTAATTTATATACAAATAATTTTGAAAAAATCCCCTTTCCAAGATTTTTTCGTTGTGTCATGCCAATTTCCACGGTAAATAGGAAATCTATTCAATTCATATATATATATATATGTATTATACATAGTAAGCTGCTCGAAAGGTGTACTCAGCGCCCGCGCTCTAAATTTGCTACGTACCCAACGAACGATTTAAATTACGCAAAAGCCACAGTACCTATGAGCCTGAAATTTCTTTTATATGTCAATATGACTATTTCCTAATAAAAATCATGTTCAATTTTTTCAATTAGTTCAATTTTTTTAAAAAATCCAAAAAAAGTAAAATGCGGGCGCTGAGGACATTTTTTGCAGCATTGCTTTAAGTTAAAATTAATATACGAAACAATGAATTTTTGATATTAGGAGGTCTCTTAATTGTTGGTGTGAAATGTTAGAAACTATTTCCTCAATTTTTGAAACGTTAGTAAGAAATTCTAAGATTCAAGATACTATTTTGCTAATTTATTTTAAAATGGTTTGTGAGAAAACTCTGAATTGTATGAACAGCTCTAGTATTTAAATCAGGGGCGTAGCCATACAAGGTATTGCGATGGGTCCTGGGGCTTGTGTGGGTAGGTGTTGCACAAAAAATCGTCGCCATCAGCTTCAGGAACATGTTTTCATTGAAATTAATTATGTTACAATTAATGACAAAAATGCAGTAATGTCACAACAAATTGGCGTTACTTGACTGCGCTCTACATTCTGACATTGAATTATATTTGCCTCTAGTATCAGTACATTTTAAGGACTGGTAAGAATCATAGAAAAAGCATTATTGATACAAATAGAACATGAATTACAAATCATTATGTGCATTATGTAACAGTATCAGATCACACGACTACGCTTGTAAGTTAACTTACTATTCACTCTGATAGTTGGGGCCTTTCTCCCCATAGTTACGACATTGATTTAGACCTTTCGGATTATACTACTATTTTGAAAAAAAGAACTGAGACATGACTGCTCACTGCGTGATTCTAAGTGCCATAGCGAATGCGAAATCATCTGTGATCGCCACAAAATCAAAAGCACATCAAGTTCTCAATGTGTTCTTACTGACTATTTCAGAACAACAAATTAACGCCCACTATTTCTATTCAATACATACTTGCGCCAGTTTGTTTACCACAGAAAGAAAACCCAAAAACGTACTGTTTCGCGTGTTCAGAGCCCTAATGATGTGGCATATCAGTGATAACACACCAAACATTGAATTTTATTGATTTTGAAGCAGATAATTCTTACACAATTGGAAAATCTATTATTGTATTGGTCGTGTGATTTTAAAAGAGTACTAGAAGCCCAAATATATTACAATTTGCTACAGCGAAAGCATATTTTATCCCTTTTACTCAGAGCCCGCATATTTTTCGGAAAGTTTACTCAGCGGCCGTTATATATATATATATATATATATATATATATATTGATTGTTTTCTAGATTTAATGTTCAAATCCAAAAAACATATTATTTCAAGATGTCACTTGATCAATTGAATCATAAAGCATTGATGTAAACACTAACTGTTGTGTACGACGGGAAACATCTCCGAACACATTCAAAAACTTATTCTGAATCCTTGTTCTAGGCATCTTTAACAGAAAAGTAACCGTACCCGGTTTTTATCAAAATTTCTTAGCAATATTATAGCTTTGGACGTTCTCAAAGCCATAATTCTCAGCAGCAGTAACCGGACATTACCAGTCAAAATTTTGTAGAAAGAAAAAATTTAGCCTTTTTTTGCTGCACACATCGTTGTAATAGTGCACATTAAGGAAAGCAATTAGGTGTTTCAGCCAACTTTTTATCAGTGAAATCCACTTAACAGTGAGATATATGCAAATACGGCTGAAACCTATAACCGCACATCCCTACTGAAAAGCTTGTTTTATCTGAATACACATTTGTCTATCTTAGTGAAATATCTATTTTATTTTTGGCATGTTTTCATTAATTATAACAATCATTACCTTTTACCAAAAGCAGACCCAGCCCAAATCGAAGTTTTGAAAAGCGGAACCAACCCAACTATGCAGTGCAAAATTTGATTTCCTGAGAAATGGAAATTCGATTTGCTTTCGAAGCATTTTAAAGTGACCAATAACCTCACATTCTAGACTTACTCAATATCACCTTCCGAACCCGGACAATTTGCATTTTTAAACATACTGTCCAGCACGCTGATGTCAAAACGTGACTCAACGCAACCACAGCCCACTTGCTGCCTTGAATTCGATGTATATTTTTATCTTTATATAAAGTTTGGCCACATAATTTCGTGACTTGACTTATTATACTTATTTTAGATGAATAGAAATGAGGTCTTGCGTCTTTACAAGCAAATACTCCGCGGGCGTTCTAGTTTGAAATATACTAATAAAGATTACTTCACCAATGAATTCGATGTATATTTTTATCTTTATATAAAGTTTGGCCACATAATTTCGTGACTTGACTTATTGTTATACTTATTTTAGATGAATAGAAATGAGGTCTTGCGTCTTTACAAGCAAATACTCCGCGGGCGTTCTAGTTTGAAATATACTAATAAAGATTACTTCACCAATTATGTGAGAGAGGAATTCAAGTCCAACAAAGCACTCACAGACGATTGCCAGATTCGTTGGCAAATAGCCAAAGCTAAACACTTTTTATCAACTTCATATGGTGGATTAATATGATAATTTTGTAGATTTTTAATATATTTTAGTAAAAAAACACATTTCACAATGTATGTGATTTAAGTGTAGGATATGTTCATAATGCAGAGCGTAACAACCTTATTGCCCAATGGGTGAAATGCATTTGTTGGCCCCTCTATTTAAATTAGCATACCTATTACGTACTTGTCTTATAACTAATAACAACCAATGCGGTATTAAGATGATATATTTATATACACAATTACAATTAGAATAGCATCAATGCAAGCTGCAAAGAATTCTTTTTTAAACAAAAATCAGTGCGGGAAAACTGCAATTTTCACTTAGTCCATTCCAAGAATGCTCACTGTGAACGCGGAGAGAGAGCCCACTACATTTTCAAAACTTTGCAAAATAATTGATTTCTTGTATTATTTGTTGCTCATTGTGGTTATCAATCTGTTCACGGCCAACTACCCACATTTTACGAACAGTAACAGTATTTATATGAACCTGAGAACTTTCATGCAACTTTAACTTTTGTATGATGTCTTGCTTCCCTTGGTGGTAACACCAAAAATCCTGTTAGTTTAAAAAAAAAGGGAGCTGCGATGTGCAAAGTGTCACAATATGCTTCCTTAAACCCTTGTCGTTATATTTCGATGTGAAGCTTTGATTCTGTAAAGTAGTATCGTTCATAGGATGCTGGTGTGCATGGACCGTGTCTAAAAGACCTCGATTTGTTGAATCAGAATTAGAAACTTGGTTTCTGATATTCAAAATATATTTTTATCAACATGACATTTGAGAGAAATGCTAAATACATTGATTGAAAGATATCGTTGGGTGAGTAACTTATTAGGAATATGCATTATTGAAATATAATATAACTTTGCACATCATTGATAGTTTAGAAGAATAACATTGGAATATCTAACAGAATTATCGCTGCCGTCTTCAGCAATAACCAGTATAAACTGGCATGTGTAGTAATATTTTCAACTTGTGTTGATCGCTCGATCGGTAGAGCACAGAATGAGTTCAATTTTGAAAACTTTTTAACAATTTTTTCGTTTTACAGTAACCCTCTTGTGTGTAAGCATTGCAAATCAAAATTACTCCAGTACAACAAGTGAAAAACTTTTGTTATATACAGGTAAGAAAAAAGGACAAAAAACAATCAAACTAATTACAAAACATTGCTTTAAGATCGAATATAGAGAATTACACGCTAACAACATGATTAAGAAGCTAAGAAAAATATCTATAATTCATGAAAATATCAGATTTATTTACATGAGTGATAACCTAATAGCTAAATTCAAATTAATATTATCAACCAAGGCAAGCAATAAATCTAACATAATTTTTCAAATTTAATGCACCTGTGGTGATGATTATACTGTTTTTCCAATAGACAATTATCTAGGAACGTTATTGAACATGAGACCAATTTTAGGATTACAGGCAATGTGATCAATTGAGACACTTAACTAAATGTAATTTAAATCACAAAAGTGCTTCTATCTAATTCATTTCCTATCCGTTCATTTCAATTGAATTATGGGATGATAAACTATTCACATATCAAAAAATAAACGATCAAAAACTACTCACATGCTAAATTTAATAAAAATATTATGAGCCCAGCCTTTATTAATACTAATATTTATAACGAATAAATTTCCAAAAGAAATTTAAATGTTTGTCAACTTAAAATAATTCAAGAAAAATCAAAAATTATTCATACTCAAATAAAAGTTTGTATCAGTTAGATCATGGATAGGATATAAATTTTTAATAGCCACTAAATAATATTTCGAAATAAGTAAACTATCCGGAATCAGTAATTTTTCATTGCAGATTCGTTTTTTTATATGTACGTTGTAGATATTAAAAATCAGTTTTGTATTGCAATTATTCAATTGAATATAGATTATCTATACTATTTTTTGCTTCTATTTAAAATTTGAGTAATGTACTGATGAATAAAATGTATTAAAAATTTTGTTTATTGCTATAAGATATTTATATTTTCTGCAAAATATTTACAGTAGTTATGCTTTGTTATATTATAATTGCGTCAAATATCCAATACAAGAAAATATACAGATGAAGAGACTTGGATTATGAGCTGAAGAACTTAAATATTTCTATGGTAAGCAGAAAGTGTACATGTATGTACAAAGTATTTCCACAACAGGCTTGGTGAAGCTATACAATTTTCTTTTGATAGCTATTATTCAGTTTTTAAAATATTACAATTGAACATGCTCATTGCACATCACAAATTCTTAAATACAATGAAAAAATTCTAAGATACACCAAGCAAATTTTAGTCGAACAAATGGAAATGAAATCATTACATCGTTAAGTCATAATACAAATATACTGTTAATGGGCTACTGAAATCTAAACTTTTTAAATATAACTGAAAAATCTAAGTTACGAAGTTTTCTGTCAACATTTCATTAATATATCAATGTATTCTGCAAATGTGTCGTTTTTTAGGAGCTTAATTAACCTTAATAAGAACATGCAAAATATATTTCGACTTACAAAGTCATCGTCAGTTTTACAAATTATTCCCTCTAAATTTACTAGATTTTACAATAATAATTATAATTTCTTAAATTTTAAAAAGTGGCAAATTTAATTTATAAATATAGTCTTCTTTTGTGTTCAAACTTGGTTGCAAGGATTTTATAAAAATACTCTCAATAATCTTTAAATTACTTGATCTTGACGTCTGATGTAATATTTTTGTTTCAAAATTTTATGTTATACATTCAAAATAAATAAAAGAAATTGTTCTCGACTTGAGTTAAATTTTATGGACAACCAGCTCTTAATATTTGGGAATGACATTTAATTGCTTACTTTAAATAATTATGACATAATAATAGACTAATTACTTTAAGAGGAATAATAAATCAAAAATAATGGAAATATTTTTTGTTTTTTTATTTGTAGAAAAAACTATTTTGTACTAAATTTAATAATGGTAACAGTAGAAATGTAGTGCAATTAGATGAGATTCTATATTCAGATAAATGTTTACAATTCAATAACTGATAATTTATTTGAATAGCGTCATAAATTACAAAAAAATAACAAATCTACAAATCAACATAAATTACAAAAAGTAACAATTCTTACAGGCTATGGATGAAATACTTTATATTGCTATTTTAATGACGAGTTATCGTATATATATATAATTATATCAAAAAAGACCTAATTAAAGGAGCAATGCATCGAATTTTCGATGTCTCAAGTTCTTATGAAATCATAAACCAAGAAATAATCAAACTAAAGTCGAATTTGAAGAAAAACGAATATCCAAGTAATTTTATTACCAAATTTCTTAAAGAAACAATAGATGAAATATTGAACAAGACAGGAAAATATTCGAATAATTTTTAACACACTTTTAAAATTGAATAGAGGTAAGCACGCAAACCGATATTTAAATAAATTATTTAAAAAAAATGTAAGATTTGTTTATATAATTAATATCAATGATGAAGATATCCGATAAGTCCAATGTTATTTACAAAATCAATTTTATTGGATATTGTAGCAGACAACTAAGCAAAAGAATAAAATAACATAAAACTAAGTCAGCACTTAAGAAAGTGAGGATTAAATTAGGACATCAAAATTTTAAGATCCACTATCCCGAAAAATTTAAAAGTAATCGAAAGTATATAAATAAGTTCAATGCAACGAAGTCTTAACACCAAAGATGATTACATATACCAGCATAAATTACTTCTAATCAACGTTTAATTGCATAATAATATCTTTTAATAAAATATTTAGGGGGAGTTTTTATAGTTATGATGCTCAAGTTGAGCAGAATATATATATCTTTTAGTCTAATGTTTTTATTCATATTGCAATTACATCTGTTAAATCTTCTACAGTTACTTGAATGGCATATGAAGTGTTCTCATTCATAACATTAATAAAATTTTCCATTGTGAAATACTCTATCTAATATAATCCAATCTGAGAAATTACTATGAAATTTTACTCTGCTTTTTTTGAAATTACGTCGATGCTACTGGCAGAAAAATTGAATTTTTAAATTTTCT
The DNA here is from genome assembly GCA_900660155.1 of Hofstenia miamia. Taxonomy (NCBI): domain Eukaryota; kingdom Metazoa; phylum Xenacoelomorpha; order Acoela; family Hofsteniidae; genus Hofstenia; species Hofstenia miamia. The sequence goes on from CABFPE010000589.1 coordinate 448,482, forward strand.
ATAGAGTCAAATGCTTTGATAAATCAAGACATACTATGGCACAGCATTTATTTTCATCAACATTTTTTCTATATTTTCAGTTCATATATCTGTGAACAGATATTCTTTTTCGAAATACGCACAGTGCTTTGAAAAAGATATCATGCTTTGTGAAATGATAGGTTTGTTCACAGTAGACCCTGAAAAAAATTTCCTAGTGAATTAAGGGGACAATTAATATACTGTATATTTCCCTGATCTTTTTATATATCGTTGGAATATTTGATAATTTTAGTTGATCTAGAAAAATAGAATATCAAAATCATGCATTCAGAACATAGCAAGGATGATTAGCAATCAGAATTCGCTACAGTTTCTAAGTACGAAACTGGAATTTTTGATGGACAGCTATATTTATTTTTCTGTTTCTAGATTGCTTTTAAAATTTCATCTTTTTTTTTCATAGCAAATGCTAAATTTTAGTATGAGTTTAAAGTGTTTCGCCCTAGTTGGGTTTTAGATTTTCACCATCAGTTTCCTAGATTTTTAGAAACTATAAAAAATTGTGCATGTCTTCAGTTTTCTTAATTTAAGTCTACAATGTAAAACAAAACCAGTGTTATGGCCAGGGGGCTATAGCTCCCTGTTGGGCCACTGTGCCCCCTTCTTTTTGGCATACTAGATACAAAACTCCATAGTATTAATTCAATTATTCTGTAAGTAAGTTAGAGTGAATATCTTTTAGTTTAAATATATATAATACTAATGCCATTCTATAAAAAAATTCAATGAAAAAGTGTGAAGCTATTTCATATGAGTAAAACTATGATTAATTTATTGAACTTTGCGGGGCCATGGGCCCCCCTAAATTTCAAATGCAAGCCACTGGCTTGGTTGTGGCTAATCTGTGGTACAATAGTTTCTAAGGTACAGTAAACATCCGAATCAGTTTTTTTTAGAAAAAAATGGATTTTACTAGAAAAAACAACTATCAGATGGCTTAGCAAGTGGAATTCCTATTTAAATTTCTCAAAACTACTGAAAATACACAACTATAATTTTAGTATAAGATTTGACATATTAAGATCTAAGCATCTTGCTGATGGATTTACAAAATACGCATTAATTGTGTTTCTATACAAAAATACTAAATTTGACAAATTTTTACACTGCATATCCTCAAATAATCGGAATTTTATAATAAATAATATGGTTATTCACAAACCAAAAGCAAAGTGCTTAGATAAAAGTGTCAGGTACATACAGCTCAAATATCAAAAAAAGTGGACTTGAATTCTTGGTTCAAAATGTCGGGGTTGCGTTGTCAATAATACATGGGTTAAATGACAATAGCAATTGCTCACTATGAAAAGGAAGAAATCGCTTATTAATGTAAATTGGAGGATTATAATTTACAGTCGATATGTTTGTGTGCAAGATTTTTATTGTGGTTTCTAATTTACTAGCAAAAAAATGTTTTTTCTGGGAATTTGTAAATATTTTTCATTCCCTTATGTTAGGGAAAACTGAAAATGCGTAGTTCCTTAAATTTTATATTTAAAGGATCTGTTATTTTTGATTTTTCTGTCATAATTTGGATGTTAATAGTTAATTAGTTAAGGCTAATTGAAACTCCTTTACTTTTTCCAAAATTTTAGGAATATATCACCATTTGTCTTTTGTATAACTTAGTTATGGAAGAACATTTTCTGTTGTAATGAAGATTTGTGTAATAATCTTCATTGATTTTTCGCAATTAGAGTAATTTTTGTCATACATGTATGTTCAGATTTAGCGAAATATAATAGTTTTCTTTGAATGTATACTTGTTTATGTATTTCACTGTCATCGGCATTTTATAATGCTAATTTGTGCGCCTTTAATTTTACTTTTCGGCATTTAATTGGTGCCGCTTTAATATTTGCATTTCAAATTTCGTTTAAAATATAATTAATCATGCAAGATGCAGATTTTAATGTGTATATGTACTTAAGCGATAGGTTTTTCAAATGTAAAAATTATGATTTTTAAATTTTAATATAATTCTAGTACTGAAGCAATTGCTTTGTGGCTCATTTCTTAGTTAATAATAAAAATAAATTTTAAAGAAAATATGATCATTGTAACATTTTATATTTAAAATGAAAACTTTTACATAGTAAAAAACGTTTCATTTAATTTAGGTCTTTTTTGTTTAAGCTTTTCATTTTTTGCTTCATGTGTCATTAGCTGGGCTATGCTTTAACAACCACATATTAACAGTATTTTCAAAGTTCAACAAAAGAGGCTGCGGCCAATTTATTGATATGAAGATGAAAACAGAGAGAGTGTTTTTTGGCATCTTTGAAGGGAGATTAGTACAAGTATTGAGGACAAACTCTTTCACAATCAGCATTGCTTATGGTAATAGAAACGTATAATATAAATTTTAAATAACAAGTTTTCATATTAAATATTACAATGAATAACTATTGAAATACTTAGCACCGAAAATAAGAAATTGAGAACTACGCATTTGAGTATGATGCTTTTCAATGATGTATTTTCTAGAAAAATGTAGCTTAGCTGGAATTTTTCTATGTAAGGGGTGATCTGCTTCTAGAAATTTTTGAAATAATTGCATCGCTTGAATGTTAAGTGGTTGGTCTATATTTCGTAAAGCACTGTTGCAAACAAGCTGAATTCTTTCGTACAATTTATCAGGCAATTGTACAAATACCGCAGCAGCATAATAAAAAATACTGAGCAAAATAGAAAAACTTCGTATATGAATTTATCTGAAACCAAAGGTTTCATTACTCTTAAACAATGTAGCTTTTTTGAGGCTTTGAGACAAATATAATTTACATGGTCATCCCACTTTAGATTTCGTTAATAATTAATCCAAGCAATTTATATGTAGATACAATTTCCAGGTCATCAGGAAGAGAATATGTCTTCCTTCCAAAAATCATTTGTTTCGATTTTGTTGTATTCAACTTCAACAGATTTTTTAATGACCATTCTTGTATATGTTCAAACTCCGTTTTAATGTGTGTATTTTTTATTGGGGTTATGGAAGTCAAATCATCAGCATATTTAACGAATGTACTTTCGTAATTAGAAACTTGCAGATCTGCAACAAAAGCAATAAACAGTTTCAGTCCCAAAAGTGATGCTTGTGGAACACCTCTCATAATACCGTAACATTTGCTCTTTTTATTACCATTTTAATGAAGAAATATCGATCAGTTAAGTAGTTCGATAACATTTTGATGAACCCTAAAGGGAAATTTAAATCAACAAGTTTTTTCTGTAAAATTACATGAGGAATACTATCAAATGCTTTGCTGAAATCGAAAAATTGTACCAGCACAGAATTGCCGTCATCTACAAAACGCGTTACATTATCTAAGATTTCAATCAGAGCAATTGTTGTGGAACACTTTTTTTTATAAGCAAATTGGGAATTATCCAAATCAGAGAAATAATTTTTTGTGCTGTTACACAAGATTTCTTCTAAGTATTTAGCTGGTAAACTGATCAGAGAAATTGGACGATAGTCATTAGGTGTTGGTCTAGCTATTTTGGGAATCGGACTAATTAACACTTTTTCCATTGACTTGGAACTACGCGTTCCTGAATACAGCAATTTATAAGGTAACAAATCGGGTCCGCAAGTTCCAGTGCAGCGGCTTTGTATAGTTTTGTAGGAATATTATCATATCCTTTGGCTTTCCTAGTATTTAGTTTACTCAAATAGCAGTACGAGTAGTCATATGGAGTTGAAAGAGGCATCCAACTATCATCCAAATCAAACTATTTCTTTATCATTTTGTTAGACATAAAATTAGAGAATACGTCTGCAATTTTATTAAGACAATCTTCTGTTAATGTATTAACTCTGATGTCTATTTTTGGGTTCTTTAATTCGTTCGTTACGGTCCACATACCTGAGGTATTCTTTTTACAATTATTTTCCCATGATAATTTTGCATTTTTTATTTCTTTCACCAATTTATTTTTGTAAAGCGCAATTTTGTCGAGATTGCACACTTTGAGCTTTTTTTTGTTCCATTGCTTTAATTTTAGGTGTCATCCATGGGGAGGGGGTCTTTAGTAGATATTTCAACATACTCTTGGGGTATAACATTCATTGCATGCTTTAATTAACTATAAGAAATATCCGTTTTTTGATCTATATTGGATACTTTATACATTACTTCAAAGTTGCTATTCAACAGTTTTAGACGGAATGCATCTACAAAGCTCTTTCTCATGTCGTAAACTACACATTTGCTGGAATTTGATGACTTAATTTCACGTTTTGAAATATTTAACAAATTCTGTGTTTGGAATCACCCAAAGGGGCAAACGTTGATGCTTTATAGTTATCCTTTAAGTCCACATTCATTAAAATTAGATATAAAATATTATTGTTATGTGTAGATTCCTTTATAATGTTCTCTAGTCCAAGTTGTATTTCAAGATGTTGTAGATGTCTTTTTATAAATTCAGCATTGAAATCTCCACAGATAATTATGTTATATTCAGGTAGACTCTTTAAAAATAAATCCACAAGATCAATTACGAACGTAAAAATAGCATCATAGTTGCAGACTGACAAATTAGGCGGAATATATAGTGATTTAAACAAAATTTCAAGATCAATTAAATTAAAAGCCATCNTGTGTAGGTTTAGTAGGCAACTGAATTTGTTTAATTTTTCCAATATTACTATGAAATCAAGCACAAACTCCTCCTCCTCACCTAGGTCTATCACAACGATATGGGGGGCAAATTGTGAGAGAATAAATTGCTTATCATCATGCTTTTCACAGAGCCAATTGTCCTGAACGGTTACTATATCAGGTTTAATATCAGAGCAAGTTACTTCTAAGAGATCCATTTTTTGTACTATAGATTGACAGTTAATTGAAATTATCCTTGGTAGTCAATCTAAGTGTGAACAGGGAACTTCAGCATTCAAATTATAGAGCTTTAAATTACGAATTTTTAAGTTTTTTCTATCAACTACCATCGTTTTTTTAAGAGCTTATTTTCTATGACTCTTATCATTTTCATTTAAATCCTTAGATAAAATAATATATTTCCAGGAAAGTTTCGTAGTTTGTAGGCTGATGCGAGAACTAGTCTGACAGTCCAATTGGATTTTAGGGTTACAATTGTCATTCTTGGTTTTTCTCTAGCACTATTATATTTTCCAATACGGCGAAAGCTTTCAATCGAATTTATATCAGTTAAGAAATGAGAGTACCTCACTTATTGTTCTAAATTCTTCTGCAGTGCTTTCTACCAACCCATTTATACGTAAATTATAACAGGTTTTGTTTTCCAATCTATTTACAGCAGAAGAAATCTTTGGAAGCTCTTTAAATGCTGGTGAATTTGTTGCCGATTTCAGTTTCTTCGCGAAGTTTTTCAATTTCTTCACAAGTTCTAGTTATTTTAGAATGGAGATCAACATACGTTTTTTCATTGTAGAGAAGTTTTCACATAAGCAAATTAGAATACCGTTTTTTAAATCAATAGTTTTTCTAACCAATGCTGTCAGTACGGTTTTGTCGAAATTAGAGCATGTATTATGGTGAATGATATCACAGTTTGTACATTTAATGAATTCATTATCATTACAATTATTTAAGCATTTTATGCATGCACGATTTGTCATTACAATATAACAACCGACCGTTATGGGAAAGATGTTGAGCAAATTGTCAAGAACAGCTGCTTGAAAGAGGATGGCCTTATTCATGGATTAAAAATAAACTCTCTGTTACTCACTCATAACTGGGCAATGCCGTCCAGTAGTTGGCATTGAGATGTAACCTTCCTGGATGATGTTGAGTGGAGAATGAAAATTCGTTCAGGTATTCTATCCACCTAGCCACTATGTTGGACTTATCGCCCGAGAACTTTATTAACCATGCAAGTGTGCTGTTGTCAGTGCGCACCACAAAAGCACGTCCAAGTATGAAATAGCGATTTTTTTAAAGGATTTGACTAAGGCTAGAATTTCGCACTTGGTGGCCCCATAATTTTTTTTCAGCAGCTCGAAGTTTTCTACTAAAATATTGCACCGGGCTTTCAACCCCATCTTTTATCTGGCTTAGTACGCCACTAATCGCCACGGCACTGGCATCGCAATCAACAATGAAATCCTTTGTATAGTCGGGAGTGTTCAGAGTCGGGATTTTCTTCAGTTCTCGTTTCACATGTTCTAAGTTCTCTTGCTCAGCCCAACTCCACTTAAACGTGACGGACTTTTTCAATAAATGTGAGATGTTCTTGGTCTTCTCTGCCAGGTCTGGGATAAACATCCCGTAGTAGTTAAGGAAGCCCATTAGCCTTTGCACAGCTTTCTTGCTCTTGGGTGTTTCAATCTTGTCAAGGAAATCCTTGGCGTTCGTTTTAATCGAGATTCTTCCGTGCTCCATTACTTAGACTAAGAAGGTTACTTTGTTTTGCCCCAACGCGCACATGTTCCCATTAACCTTGAGCCCAGCCTTTTGAAGCATGTCTAATGCACGCTTTAGTTTTTCGAGATGTTCTCCAAAGGTGTCACTTGCAACTAGAATGTCGTCAATTTATGCGGAAATTCCGGGTTCCATCACGTTTGCATTGTTCTTCAGGACTTTGGTCACATAGATTTGAAATGTGGCAGGAGCATTATATAAGCTGAACACCATATATTTCCACTCATACAGCCCATAAGGCGTAATGAAGGCGGTCTTTTGGATATCGGAAGACCTCATTGGAGCCTGCCAATAAGCCTGTGTTTTGGTTAATTGGAACAGATTTTTTAGTTGTCTCCGGAGACTTTAGAACTGCTAATTTATTCTGATAGACCTGTAAATCAGCTGGATCTCAGTGTTTTCTATTTCTTATTGTAATGAATTATTTTCTCCTTCCTGCACTATGAGCTGTTCTGTAACTTGAATGTTCTGCATGTTGCACTCTTTGACCTGTTTAATCAACTTTGTATTGGACTGGAGCAATTAAACTGTTCTCAGTTTGCTGTATCAATTTGTTTTTGCCCTAACCCTTGGGTACAGCGATTGAAACCTACATGCTAAGTAAAAGTAATTTATACTTCAATGATGTAACTTTGTGTGTACGTATAATAATTTCCAATAAATTTCTTTTACTTGTAGGTTCACTTTTTCAACAGATTTTTACGAATGTATACTTTGAAACAATGTCTGTAATGAATTTATGAGAATATCCATTTATAGAAAACTCTTTAAGAAAGATATTTTTTTAATGAAATTGATTATTTTAAAAATACGGGACAAAATTTATTAATTACAGGTCTGGGCCGGGCCCGGGAATTCATTTGCTTNAATTATCCATTAATTGCAGAATCATTATACATCAAGAAAGAAGTCAAATCAAATTTAATGAACAAACAAAAAAATTATTATAACTTCAATATTTTTTAGTGCATGCAATATATATACATATATGTATATATCATCCTAAGTGTAGTTAATTGTAAATATTTTTCCTTCCAAATTTGTTTGATAAAGATTTTAAATCGAAACCGGTCGCATATATATATATATATATATATATATATATTTGAGTAGTGTATTTTAACATCCTACACTAACGTCGAAAATAATTACATTAAATATTTTCGAAATTATATATAATTCACTCACAATTGTTGTTAATAAACCAAAAACTTCCAATATATATTTTCAGAAAAGAATAGCAAGAAATCTAAATTCGAATGCCTTTGAAAAACGAGTTACACGCTTGATGCTTATCTTTATTGGATATTATTTGTAAACAATTTTTTTTTGAATTTTAATAGAGATTTAGAGTGTTTTGAGCAATTGAATAATGGAAAGGTCAATGAATTGTTGTGACATCTCAAACGTAAATTTAACTTAACAAATTGATAAAAATTGAGGGAAAGTTTTATTATTTGAAAAATGAAAGCAACACTTGTATGTTCTTTGCTCTTCCTTGCTGTATTATTGACAAGCTGTGAAAAAGAAAATGACACAAAATCTAAAATACAACAAAATAGAGAAAAGCATAAAGATTTAGTTAAAAGATTTGAAGAATTGACAGCAAGACAGAAAGCAGGAGAAGATGTCACTGCTGAACTCAATGCGTTGCAGAAAGAACTCTTGGCCAATGCAAAAAATAAGAAATCCGATGATGAAATTGTAAATAATTTGAAAGAAGAGAAAGAAAAAGTAGTAAATGAGAATCGGAAAGAGGCATCCATAAATGATACCATTAGAGAAGTTGAAAATCTTAGAAATCCCAAATGATTTCTGAATAAAGATCTTATGGAATGAAAAATGAACTTAATTTTGCTTTTAATGTTATATATTTCTAATATATGATTAACTATAACTAATAATTTTCTTATTTAATATTGAAATTAAGGGTTTGGGAATTTTTGAATTCATAAATGTGTGTAAATTCAAGTTTAAAATTTTAAAAATAATTTAGATCTAAGTTTGTAGCTCTTCTAAATTAAAATAAAGAATAATAAATTGTTTGAATTTACTTAAACGTTTGACTAATTTATAACTTGATTGTTACCATCTGACCAATATGAAATTAGGAGTGATCATGTTACTATAAAAATTATGTCTCCTCGATTATTGCCAGTCATGGGAGATGGATATCTGAAACAATTCTGCTGCTTATCTGAGTAGAGACTTCCCGTATATGAGCTAGATGACAATCGCGGTCTGAATTTGATGCAAAGTTAATCTGAATAAGGCTGCTCTGTCCCATTTGTGTCAAAAATTGGATAACCTTCAAAAGATTTACAAGGAGTCCTATAACCTTAAGGAATGAGGCTCAACCCAATAATGGAACATGGCATATATTTCAATGACCACATCATATGGTGCAACGTAAAATTTATGTAGAACCTTCAAATAACAGCAATACTAAAACTTCAAAATGTGTGATTATTAGTTTCTACAAAATAAATGTGATCCATGGTAAAAAAATCTGGGTCTGACAGTACCCATAAGCATAGTGAGGTACATGAAATACTGATTAATCAATATAGCACGAGATATACAAAAAAAAATTGTGTACTTGTTCGTAATAGGTAACAATTTATCGTGCTGAGCTGTATTAAAAGCACTGGAAAAGTCCAAAAAGAGAACACGAACACAAGAAATTCTATTATAACGTGCTGATGAAATCCAATTTATAAGGAATGCAATCAAATCAGAAAAAGATCTTGAACACTGAAACAGCAAACTTATTCTTGAGTGCTAGCTACCGTTTTAACTTCAAAGATGCCTACGAAGAGTATCTGCGTTAACTATGTGATAATTGCAAATCCCATTGCCTGCATTGAAATTAATATAAATGTAATCAGCAATAACAGTGCGCCATAAGCTATCAATCCACACTATAAATTAGAGAGAATGTGCATGAATTTTCAATTAGTACATTTTCACTTATAAGTTGTCAAAAGAACTCACATCTATTTCCAAATAAAGCAGATAATTTATTAATTAATTTTGGAAGATGTGATGTTATTTTATATTAACGATATAAACGGAATCCACAATGCCAAAAGTTTTATGCATTTTCAGTGAATATTGTAACATCAGTCGGTAGTTGTTGTTATTTATAGGCCAGATCACGCGCTTTTCGAGTTGACTAATTATTGTTTTCATGTTTGTAAATATTGTAAATACGCATTGTATATAAAACACCCAAGCATATGTAAAGAGAGAAATAGTTTAACCGTGTTCTCTTGTTTGCTAGAATTACCCCAGTGATTCTACAGTATATTGTATACAGCTCTTATTGTAAAAAATTCAAAATCTTGTTGTTTGATAGGATTCTTTGGACGATAATTGTTCCCAAAAAGCTGTAGAAAAAGGAAATATGAAGAAATTCTACTTGGTAAGATTAATTAATTGAGAGAAAACCATGTTAAGGACTAAATTGTTGCCAAAACAGTACAGTACATCACTATTAATCTACAAATTCAAACTTAAAATTTTCACAAATTTTTTGTGGATCTATTTGAATATATTCATTTTCAATATCATATTTAATTTAATTGTCTATTCGACAATAAATATGAAATATTTTTTAAATTTTGAAAGAAAAGTTGAATTGAGCAATTGAATAATGTAAAGGTCAATGAAATCTTGTGAGTTTTCAAACGTATATTTAACAAATTGATACAAATTATTTTTTTGAAAAATTGAGGGAAAGGTCATTATTTGAAATTTAAAAGCAACGGTAGCACAGTATTTTGCAAAGCATATTTACAAGCAAATTTTATCGCTATCCTGCTTTGGCCTATAGTGCAAATTTTTTTGTGACAATTATGTACATAAAAATTAATAGCTAAATTTTAGCAAATATATCTAATTACTAGATTTATTTGCACAGTCTGTGGCCTTAAATTTATTAGAAGCAAGAATCTCTTGTTGCATAAATACGTATGCAAAGGAAAATAAATACAAAATAAGTTTTAAAAAGTGCTTTATTCATTGCAAGCCACACTACTTTTAATCTTATGCATTTGAAAGCTTTTATGGCCATGTTCAGTACTCAACATCATTGTTGGAGCATGATTCAAATATTGCTGATTTGAATTCATGAATATTACAATGCTTATTCTGAGCCACATTAGAGCTACATTATGCATTCTCTATGGTTAAAAGTTAACTAAATTATCTTTTAATTTGTATTAATTATATTTTTCATTGTTTTCAGCATAAAACATAGACAATTATTTGTAACTGTCCGTACTTACAAATTTCTCTTGTCACTTCTTGTTTTCTAAACAAAGATACTTTACTTGATCACTTTGCTCAATTTCTTACCACCTCACAAAGGTCGGCTACTGACAGTCCAAAGGAGCCCGGGCTCCCTATAACATATTAAAAATTCATTAAAATTATACAATAAACATCATAAAAGAAAATTCCTTCGTACACTCTTAGTAACAGTTTTAAAATTTTTTCAAAAATGTGGTATTTGTTAATTGTATTTCATTGAACACTTGCTTTATAATGTTTCTTATCGATCTTGAGATTACAATAAAAATACGAATATTTAGTTTTAAAATTTTTTTGAAATTTTAAAAATATTGCTATTCACCCTTTTGGATGATGGTAAATAGGAATACATGTGATTTTACTATATTTATATATATATATATATATATATATATATTTGAAAATTGAAAATTTAATAGTTTGTTCCCTCTCTAGTACCCAATTATGTACTTAGCATTTTATTCTACATTTGGGTCCCCTCTAAGAAATTTTTCTTCATCCATCCTTCATATTACAATGCATGCTCTGGATGTGAAGATGATGCTAAAAAATGGGTACAAAATATGCAGGTAATTTTATTTCGTTTTGTAATTCTTGTGTTAAAAATAGTAACAAGTCACTCTGTTCTGAGATTTAGTCTGAATCTCTTTCTAGCATCATGATTGACAAGCTGACATTCCAAGAAGAACAAATGAAGATAATTTGTGATGATATCTCTAATTCATGGAAAAGTTTGTCTAAAGGAACTGATGATTTGGAAAAACAAATATCAAATGAAAACAAAGCTGTTCAAAATCAAACCATGGATTTGAGCTACAAAGCAAAATACGCAAGGTCTCGTGTGAAGAGAACTCTAACTGTAAGCCATGGAAGTGTTACCAAGGTGATATGGCCTTCATTGGTGGAGATAGTGCAAAAATTCGCAACACATACTGCATTGGTAAATTCAACCTGAACCATAAGCGTACATTGATTGTTAATGTTGGTTAAGAATGGACTGTTGTGTGCTCAACAGCAAACTTAGAACAGTTAAACAACTTTCATACTAAGGGTATTTTCCTAAAAAAAGGATCTTAGCCCAGCAGATAGAGAGATTGAGGAAAAATTGTTTTCATTGTGATATAAGCTCATTCAACAAGAATACAAGACAGAAGACTTAAAATTTAAAGTAAGATAACTCTGGATTGACAATAACATTTAGAATATTCTAACAGATTGTATGCTAATGCACAATCAATACAAAATAGAATTGCCGAAATGAAGGCGTCTGTCCTTGTTAATGTAAAAGACATAATTGCCTCTATAAAATGCAAGATTAAGGCTTCTATTTGAATTTCTCAAAAGATTGAGGAAATAGTAAAATTAAAGTTTGTCTCTTAGTGATATTGAATTCGTTCAGTTCTATAATTGGCTGCATCTATATACCACCTCATTTATCTGTAGAGGAAAACAGTTGTGTTTCTGAGTATATTGTGTATGTATTTGATAACACTCTTTCTATGTGGTCTGATTTACTTATTAAGTTGTGTGGAGATTTCAATGCAGCCTTTTCAGTCAAATTCTTAATTGCTATCACTTAAACCTTCTTGATACAGTAGATAAACCAATGCACTTGAAGTCCATCACTGATCAAGTATCTGTGTCAGAAAGTATATTTGATTACTATGAGAAGATAAAACTTGCTTCATCCTTTGTCAATCAAAGCATAAGGTTTATCTTTGGAATCTCAAGTATAATAGCACTGCCGCCATTTTCTTGCACAGAGTGTACAACTTAAGGAAAAGCAACACTGACTTATTTTTATTATCATTAACTCCAATTTTTCATCTATTGTGAACCTGATCGCAATGTTAATATTTTCTATGATATGTTTACAAAGTTTTATGTCATATTTCTTCTTCTTGGGTTGGAATAAGTGATCAGAAAATCATCAACAACTGTTGCACTGATATTATTTCTGGATTATTTTAAAAAGGATGTAGATAAAGAGGAAAATGTTGCTCTCATCAAAAGGTTTGATCTCAGTAAAGTTTATGATAGCATATACCACAAAATGCTGCTACAAAAACTTAAGGCTCTCTGATTTCCACATGAATTTGTTTAATAGGCTGAGAACTATCTACATCAGGGGCATAGGCAGGATTTTCAGATGGAGAGATATCTTAGTCATTATTTAGTGAGTGACCAAATCCTTGGCAAAGCCCTGCAAAATCAATTTTAAAAACCTGATGGTTGCATTCCACCATGCTGTCCCCCTTGTATGCGCCACTGATCTACATAGGAGTTACTTTGGGAATCACTATAATAAGTTATTCAAGATAATGTCTGGAGTTCCTCAAAGCTCAATATTGGGTTCTCTACTTTTTTTATACATCTAATGGATCTTTAATGTTCACATTAAAAGAATGTAATTGTAAAGTATGCAGATAATGTTACTGTCATTACTCCACCTTGTGTAGTACTCCACATATTGTGTAGTTTTAGTGATTTAAACATGAACCCGTCTCAACATCTATTCAACAGTTGAGTCTGATTATGTATACTGGTCAGTTATATATATTTCATTACCTAATTATCTTGAAGACATGCTTGAAAAATTTAACCAAAAGCCATTAATATCTTACCAGAAGTCAGAAGCACTCATACTATTAGTGAATGAACTTTCAATGATCTAAAGGATTATTTAAAAATCAGAAAAGGACTAAACATCCTCTTTATCATATACTATATGAGCAAATTGTTAATTTTTATATTATTAATATATTAATATTTTTAAACAGAAATTTTGAAAGTATGGATAAATTCAATTTTAAATTTGAAGAAAGTAGGAACTTTTCAACCCAACAACCCAGTGGTTTCATTACAATTTAATTTCCTATTATAAGCTTAAAAATGTTGTAAATAAGCTAAATAATAATTAATCTTGTGGTTTCAGTAACCTACCATATTGGATAATAAAAAAATATTTTTACATTCTTGGTGAATACCTGTTTGTATTATTTAATCAAAGTATTATAAATAATGATTTTCCAATTCTTTTAAAACAATCAGATATTATTTAAAAAAGGAGACCTGCTAGATCCAATGAAATATCAACCAATTAGCATATCACACCCTTTCTCAAAAATATTTGAAAAGCTTTTAGCTGCACAANATTTTCTATGATATGTTTACAAAGTTTTATGTCATATTTCTTCTTCTTGGGTTGGAATAAGTGATCAGAAAATCATCAACAACTGTTGCACTGATATTATTTCTGGATTATTTTAAAAAGGATGTAGATAAAGAGGAAAATGTTGCTCTCATCAAAAGGTTTGATCTCAGTAAAGTTTATGATAGCATATACCACAAAATGCTGCTACAAAAACTTAAGGCTCTCTGATTTCCACATGAATTTGTTTAATAGGCTGAGAACTATCTACATCAGGGGCATAGGCAGGATTTTCAGATGGAGAGATATCTTAGTCATTATTTAGTGAGTGACCAAATCCTTGGCAAAGCCCTGCAAAATCAATTTTAAAAACCTGATGGTTGCATTCCACCATGCTGTCCCCCTTGTATGCGCCACTGATCTACATAGGAGTTACTTTGGGAATCACTATAATAAGTTATTCAAGATAATGTCTGGAGTTCCTCAAAGCTCAATATTGGGTTCTCTACTTTTTTTATACATCTAATGGATCTTTAATGTTCACATTAAAAGAATGTAATTGTAAAGTATGCAGATAATGTTACTGTCATTACTCCACCTTGTGTAGTACTCCACATATTGTGTAGTTTTAGTGATTTAAACATGAACCCGTCTCAACATCTATTCAACAGTTGAGTCTGATTATGTATACTGGTCAGTTATATATATTTCATTACCTAATTATCTTGAAGACATGCTTGAAAAATTTAACCAAAAGCCATTAATATCTTACCAGAAGTCAGAAGCACTCATACTATTAGTGAATGAACTTTCAATGATCTAAAGGATTATTTAAAAATCAGAAAAGGACTAAACATCCTCTTTATCATATACTATATGAGCAAATTGTTAATTTTTATATTATTAATATATTAATATTTTTAAACAGAAATTTTGAAAGTATGGATAAATTCAATTTTAAATTTGAAGAAAGTAGGAACTTTTCAACCCAACAACCCAGTGGTTTCATTACAATTTAATTTCCTATTATAAGCTTAAAAATGTTGTAAATAAGCTAAATAATAATTAATCTTGTGGTTTCAGTAACCTACCATATTGGATAATAAAAAAATATTTTTACATTCTTGGTGAATACCTGTTTGTATTATTTAATCAAAGTATTATAAATAATGATTTTCCAATTCTTTTAAAACAATCAGATATTATTTAAAAAAGGAGACCTGCTAGATCCAATGAAATATCAACCAATTAGCATATCACACCCTTTCTCAAAAATATTTGAAAAGCTTTTAGCTGCACAAATGTACAAGTTTATTAATGACAATATAATTTTATCACATAATCAATTTGGATTTTGACCTAAATTCAGTATCAATCTTAATGTATAATTCACAAATTTATTCATGAACTAAATTCACTAAGTTTTCTAAATTATTACATTAAAATCAATAAAAGAAGTAAACAATTTTTAGTAGCAATAATCAACAAGATTCATTTTCTTTTAAATGAGTAGTATAGGAAAGGAAGATCCCTGGTCACAAACTGACCTTTTGTCCTCTGCTGATTCACTGATATCAGAGGCTGGTTTAATTAGTGAGTCATTCTACTTGACCAATGTTTTTGACAGCTCACTAATGGATTTTCAGTGAAGTCACATACTTGACATTTTTAAGTGTATCAACTAATGGATTTTCAAGTAGCAAGTGATTTCTGACACTTTTTTAATTGATTTTTGTGGTGATTCATTTACATGTTGAGGGCCTATTTAGTTTACATTCACATCATGTTTGCTATAGTGATGCTACATGATTTTGGTTGCTATACTGCACATTATTCACATGGCTTAAACATATGTGTTTATAATAACACATTTTAAAAAATTTCATATGATTCAATTGATTAACCATTGCCATGCACAATGTTTATTTCATTTTCAGTGTTATACTACATGTAGAGGCTACACAGTGTTTTTGTTAATATAGATTATCAATTTTCCATAATTTTGAAAAACAAATTGAGGTTCTACAATATCAGTTTGAACCATGAAAACATGATTTCCACTGTATATGTCACATTCATAGCTGGCATCAGTTGTTGTATTTGGATAAATTTTTCCATAAAATCCTAGCATTTCACTAGCCTGGTCTAAATCCACCTCTTATTCCAACTTGTTTGGTGCTTGTAAGCATCTAACAACTAATTTAAATTGTATTGAAACACCCTTGGGTTTAAGAAGGGAGTTTATATCTTTATACAAGTCCTCAAAGCTATGTATGTGTTTGGAATAAAACCACAAATGAATTTTGGTTCCATTTTTTTCTTCAAAACCCACCACTGCGTCTTAAGATTAAGAAATTTTGATGGGTACCCAATATCAAAAACTGCTACATCATGTGCATTACTAATTGGTTCATGCAAATACATAATAAATTCACCCAACCCCGTGGGGCAGCACACTCTATCTTCTCTACCTCTGTCAGATACTAGCATTACAAGAACCATTACTTGTGCATCAATCTATATGTTTCCTGTTAATCAAGTGAACCCTCCAGTTTAAAGCATATGTATTTATTTAGTAAAAGTGAAAACTATTTGCAAATATGTTTAAAAATCATTATTTTTATTATTACCTCACGTGAGAAATCACTGTCAAGTTGATAAAACACAAGTGTATTTTATAATGAGGCGTGTGAAGTGATACTAATTAATGTTTTGCTAGTGAAACAAAAAAAAGAAAAATCAATTTATTATACACTATTCACAAATTACTTCAATGCAAAAGCATTATTTCCAATTGACAATGCCACTAGATTTTTCTGTTTTTTCCCCATTTGTTTGAATATCAAGTGTGATATAAAATCATCCTGTACCACTGAATATCACTGGATAGCCTTGCTCAATACAAAATCTCATTGTAATTCTATTGATATATGATTTTGAAACAGGTTTATATACGAGATTTTGTTTTTCATGATGCATGACAGGGATGGTATTCATTTTTTCTTTATGTGTTGGCAATAGGGAACATTTATCCAAAAAGGGCAAATGAGTACTACCAACATGCTGAGGTTCTACAATGTCTGTGTGTATCTTTAAAACATGATTTCCACCTAAAATATCACAGTCATAATTGGCAGTTGTTACTGTTTCTTGATATATCTTTCTGTAAAAGCCTAGCAGATTTCCAGCTTGGGCCAAGTCTATTTCATATTGTGAATCATTCTTCACCATTAATAAATTGCGAAATGTTTTAAATTTTAATGAAATACCATAGGGGTCTAACATGTAATTTATAAATCCATAGAATTCATGAAAGCTATGCTTATGCCCTGAATAAATTTCCAATCAGGTTATGTTTCCATCTTTATCCTTTAAAGTCCATATTTGGTGTTTAAGATTAAGAAATTTTGACGGATATCCAAAATCAATTAACACAACCTCGTATGCATTATATATTGGTTTGTCCAAATACATTGTAAATTTATTCAATCCATCTAGGTGACATACACCAGGCTTCCAGCATTTTTCAGATAATAATGTTACAATAACCATTACATATACCACCCATCTATGAGTTTGTTATCATCTGAGTGAACTTGTAATGTAATGTCTATGTATTTTATTAAATTGTACATGCGTTTTTATCAAATACAAGTTTTAGGTAATTTTATTAAGACCATTATCACACAAAAAATCATTAATAAATGGTAAATTGGTAAACACAAACACCTCTGGTATTTTATTAAAAAATAAAAATGCATGAAATATAAAGTAAGCACCACATATCAGAGATGTTCCTTGTAATCTTGTTTTTCTATCACCCTCATAAACGTGAAATCCTGAATAGGCAGTGTGGCAATAGCATTCAATGTTGGGATAATGTTTTAAGGGACGTGCAAGAGAATCTTTGAAAATTAAGTCGTCATTGTCATCTTGTATAATCAACAACCAATGTGTACCAGGGTGATTGCAGGGACTTGCATTTGCAATTAAAAATGAGCCTTGAACCAAACTTGGTTGAATGTCATCTGAGGCATGTACACCATAAAATCAAAAGCAGAGTGAGGGAATTTGTAAGGAAATGCATCTAATCTCGTCAGCATCCATTAAATATTTAAATAATTGTAAAGTCTCCAATGTTTAAATTTAAAATAGAGCCAAAACAATAAAAACAGTAGATGGCCTAAAATTGGTAAATTACACCAAAATCTGTAAAATATCAGATATCCATTGCAATTCCAAATTCTCTTTTAACAAAACCATAGCAATCATGGTAAATTGCATGTATTCTAAACAGTTTTGACAATTTCAAAAGTGAGTGTAGCCTCAAATTATCAATTCCAATCAATCCACTGTGGGGGTTTATTTGCAAAACCTTTTCAACACCAACATTGTGTATGCCATATTTCTGTAATGGATAGTTTGCAACATGCACAAACCTTAAATGCAGGTCTTTGGTAGAGTGAATACAACCTTCCACCACATGAATTTCGTCAAGTTTCAACATCTTTCCACAATAGAATGATTCACAAAACACATATCTTATCCTTTTATAACTTTTTGCTGTTTGTCAATATAGACTTTGGAATTGGTTTCCCCCAAAATGATAACTTCCATTGATTTGGTTGGTGTGTTTCTTAAATCCAGTGTTAAACATTTATTTGCACTGCTCAATTCAGGATACAAAACCTTGTTGTTGGCCTCTGCAATGCTAGTCAGATCAAAAACCATAATTGCATGTTTGTTATATTGTGTGTAGGGTATTCCACCACCATCATTATTTATCCCCAGAGCCTTTATCAATTGGTAATATGCCTGCACATAGTTGTCATCTCCAACTAACATGGGGGTGTATGCTATATTTGATCATCCACAGGTTATAGTAGCTTGACAGAGTCTTCTAAATTTATATGAAAACAGATTTGTAAACATTTTCCCTGTAAACTGATGATTTTGAACAATTGCCAAGGCAATTCTTCTAATGGGTTCATTGGAAAAAACATTTTCTCTAGTAAGTGTGTTCTGACCTGCTGGAATTACAAATGTATGTGTAAGAATTCTTGTAAAGTGGTATGTAGCAGGAGTTGTCAATAGCATTTTTTCAATTGCCAAATGTACACTTTCTGTGACTGAGCTTTCTTAGAGTTAAGAATGCACCCATAATTTTCATTTTGTAATCAGCATTAGCATCCACAATTAAGGAAAAATCGTCTTATGATCTTAAAAGCTTTAGCTGAATATAAACGCCAAGGCTGTAGCCACAGGGGGGGCAGGGGGCATGCCCCCCCT
>CABFPE010000590.1:15057-27390 GCA_900660155.1 Hofstenia miamia
ATGGCACCATTTCTGCACATATTCCATCAATTCTGTTGTAGGATCAAAATAAGACTTAATACCTATAATGAGATTGTTATCATCTGCAAACTTATATATATATATATATATATATATATATATATATATATATATATATATATATATATATATATATTCAAATTTTTCAAATGTATTTGATCAACAACTTAACCATATTTAGGTTAAAAATGAAATTATCAAGCCTATTATCTAATTAAATAAGCAAATTCGTATTCCCTACACTGCCCTAACATGTTTAAAAACAGCAATTAATACCATCATTCTAAATGACTAATTGTTTGTACATAATAATTTAGATTTTTAATATAAAAATTTAGGCTCTAAGCAAAAATCAGGTAGAAGTCTAACACTTAGCTTAATCGAACAATTCTTCAAATGGCGAAGTAAATAACAAATAAGAAGCTTATTCTAATGCAATGTGAGTATTCCAGAATGTAATTGAAAACTTTTATTGTTAGGAAGCATCTAATTATATGATAAATGAAATCATTCAAAAATAAAATTCAGAAAATTCTAAAAAATTCAAAATCTATTTTGCAGTACAACACTAACCAGATTATTTTTATGTAAATTTGCAGTATACACTTCCAATGCAGAATTAGAAAAAAATGTGGATGACTCTCAGCGGTGTCTCTACGCAATTTTTTTACCCCGACCATACTGGATTTTTTATTAATGGCACAATTTTTTAAATATTTTTTTTAAATTAGTTCAGTAACGCTACATGCAGCTGTGGCGTACATACAGTGGTTGCAGGCAGAACAAAATTGATGAAGGACATCTGCTCTACTTATTTCCTATTGATGTCCGATTTTCGTCTCATTTGGATTCAGAAAATATCGCCACCTCATCTTATCATCTCAGTCTCCGGTTCACCCAACACAAATTAAATGCACCCATAAAATAAAGCATAATGAAACCTCTTCTATTTAGCTAATATTTTTAAAAACACTATGCCGGTGCTCCAAATGCTCAATAAAACTATTCAATACCTTCTGCAATTCAAAGTTACCTGTAATCTCTTGATGCACGTGAAGCAGCAGAACGTCATTCAGCCTCATTTGTCCAGTAGTCGATTGAGGTAATATTTCTAATCAACAAAGGGCAGAGAATGAATGCTCAGAAGGGGTGTTACTGGCTGGTAGAATGAGTAATAAATACAATATGGTTTTTATTTCAGAAAAGTATATCCGTTCGACGGCAGATAGAACCGTAAAACTCTCATTGACTTCTTTTAGATTTTGCTGTTGGCAAACTTGCGAGAAAATGTCTTTAACTGAACTTTCAGTAGATCTGAATTTATATCAGTACCATAAAAGTCAGTAACCGCTGAGAGTTATGCCTCATATTTTTTCCATTGCATGCCCTCACAAGCAAGTCCTGCAGATTTGCCAAATATTCAGTGCCCATCTTGCTCAAATCTGTCCACAATGGCACTTGTAATGTTGTCGATGGCATTGAAATAGTGGACTCTGTAATAGTCTCTTGATGTGTTAGTAAATTCACCTCTCGTCTCTGTCTCGTATCAAGCAGGCATTCTGTGCTTGCGTGGTAATCCTGGATCGTCTATTATTTGGTTTTGCTTCTGTGAAGACAAAACAACTATATCGTAAGAATTGTTAAGACACTTCTCATTTCGAATGTTCTCAGTGTTTCTTTTGTTAGCTCTGCTAATCCATGTGCACTTGATGCAGTGAGATCAGGATTTTTTTGCTTAGATTGTCAATGTGATTGAGCACCAGACGAGCTAATAAAACCCCCAAAAGAAGTCAAATTTTATCATTTGAGACTGCACACCAATAACTCGAGCTTTTATTTCGGTATCTATGCCTTTGTCTAAAATCAGACTCAATAGCTTCTTCCTAGTATTTAAATTAGAAAGCAGAATAGCTGAAAAACATTTGTGTATGTCCCATTTAAATTTGCAAAAAGGTTATTCAGTTAAAGTACAATTATACATTGCATTCGCAATGCTATTAGAGGAATATTATTTTAATTGAAATGAAGTACTATGTATTTTTTGTAAAATTTGCCCATCAAAGTCAAAATTTAATCCCTACCAAGGGCGGGGTGGTTCAGGCGCCCTTAGTGACTCTCATAGAAAAGTGGCTGCCTCTTAATCAATACAAAACAATAATAATAGAAAAATGTTTGAGATAAAAGACATAATTTTAAACTCCTTACAATCCTTCCACTTAGCTTTCAACTAAGAAATTTAAATATTCCTACATAGAAACTATAGTCCAATTCGCCGTTATGTTTGAATATATTTCAAATATATTACCCAGACAGAGAGACGAAAGGCAAATGTATTTTCAATTTGATTTCCTAATTATTGAATTTAAGTTAGACAACAAACTCTTAAGTTAATTGCTTTAAATTTACTTTTAGGAACACTTAAATCTCCTGAGTGAGTGATGGTAATTAGATCACTTAATTAACGGCTTTCTATGATTTTCTTAAATTGGACATTTTCATCGGAATAGCCTATTAGATTTTTTATATATTTTCTTGAATATCATAGAGACATTTGTTTCTTTTATAAAAACTCCTTTGAGCTTATGTATGAGTAAATTATCCTAAATAGTTTCATGATTATTTCGATCTCGTATATCGTGTGCAATTATGTAGCCATTTCAAACGTTTCTAATCTTCTACTACCTTTCAAAAAGCCATAAACTCATCTTCTGAAACATCAAAAGTGGTTGTACTTGAAAAAATGACATAGTAAATTTTACCAGGTACTCTCGAATTGTCACTCAGTAAATGGCAATTCTAGTTTTTAGTTAATTTAGACAAGTATTCATTGAAAATTTTTAATAAAAAATATCATGCTTTTTCCAATACATGGGTTGCTTTGTATGACAATTTTAAGTTTCCATATGCAAGTGCTTATTTACAAGAGAACCTCTAGGATGTCAAGTTTTTTCGTTAATAACATAGCAATGATAACATTGAATGAGAACTTTTCTCGAAGTTTTCTAATACCCATTGTGAAAATGAAATGTTGCACTAAATATGCATGAAATTTACAATCATTTTTTTAGTGTATTGTAAAAATGAAATGATACATTATTTACATGATTATAACCTATATACAAGTAGACAATTGCATTCATTCAAATTTTTTCTGTTACCTAAACACTGTAGTCTCTTATGCTTTGAAGTTTAAAGTAAGCACACTCAATGTGCAGAGTGGTCATGTGTTAAAAACCATTTTTGCAGTATTGATATTAAAATACATTATTTTGTTCTCAGTAATGGATTTAAGGGAGGCGATTTTTACATTAACAAATCTGGTGGAAATATAGACATATTTTACCAAGAAGAGACTGCAAAAATGATGAAACACAATGATGGGTTTTCACATCTTTTAGCAGTTATTAAAATTACTTTGATTTTGTCTCAAATTCCTTCCTCTTTGGCTGCTACAAAACAATTCAGGCACTTATATTAATATTTATGGATATTTCCTTGACAAACAAACACTTAATTGATATTTTTTAATTAAAAACTTGAAATTAGGCAATAGACTCTTCAGTTACTTGCGTCGGCATTGCTTGGAGCCATTTGAAATTTCTTAAATATTGATTATAAATATCAACTATTAAATTAATGGATTTTCTTAAGTTAGATATTCTTAGATAGAATAGCCAATTAGAATTTTTTTATTGATTTTAGGGAATGTTATAAAAGTATTAGTTTCTGACAAATATTGTATTTTGCAGTTAATCATTGAAACCCATTTTCAATGTATATTTAATATGATTTATTCAGTTCTGTATATAATTTGTACATGTGCAGGTATTTCACATGCATGTAGTCTGACTAGACTAGGATGTGATTCCAAGTGCCCAGAACTAAAATGCAGGTAAGAAATATTTACTAAACAGATATCATTAATTTAAAAATAACCTATTATATATTTTCGGTTTTCAGTACTCTTATATTAACCTCTATCTTTAGCACAACAAAGAAATGTTTTTCGAGGGAAATGCTTTGCAATTCCGAGGATGATTGTAGTAATAATAATATTATGGATTCAACAGATGAAAGCATAATGTGCTCAAAAAATTGCTTCAAATGCGACAGAGAAGATGTCAATGTATGTGTCAATCAGCAGGAAATTTGTGATGGTTTTAAAAATTGTGATGATGGCATTGATGAAAGCCCAATCCTTGGATGCATAAGATATCCAATTGGTTGTGAATATCAATTTGGACGTAGACATGAGGCTCATGCATATTCTGAAGTAAGATTTAGCGATTCGATCTTATAAAATATTTTATAGATAGCATTACCATTAACTGTAAATATGACAGTTACTAGAAAATTCTGAATTAAAATTATTTTTTCAAATTTAGAAAGAATCTGAGTCAACCTAGCTAAGTTGTTGTTAAAATTATACACCATCTATATCGAATCATACATTATATCATTTGAGAAAAATACATGTATGTAGACAGAATAATCATAATGTATGGACAATGGTAATGACTACATCATGATGCAAAAAACACTTAGCAGTGATTCCATCTGTATTAACAAATTCTATAATACTTTGCACATGAAAGCTTTTTAATCTTTACTAATTTCAAAACTAATATGATGCAAAGTGATATTAAAATGTTATAAAAATATTTAATGATTAGTAAACATTTTTTATTAAATCGTGTAGATTATAGCTACCAAAATAAGAAAAGCTTTTAAGAATTTTATTTATTGACTTTTTAAAATAAATATTTCTCCTGTTTATATTTATGTTGTGTTTGAAATATTCTATTTCCCGTTTCTTATCACCTAAATTTAATTTAAAAAA
Organism: Hofstenia miamia; assembly: GCA_900660155.1. Taxonomy (NCBI): domain Eukaryota; kingdom Metazoa; phylum Xenacoelomorpha; order Acoela; family Hofsteniidae; genus Hofstenia; species Hofstenia miamia. The sequence continues at coordinate 19,919 of CABFPE010000590.1, forward strand.
AATAGTTTACATTAACAATGCAGCAAGGGAAATTATGAAATTCAAATATTTGCTTAGACAACGATTGGCCAATTATACTATTCTGGATACATCGTACAAAGCAGAGGGTTCCTTACATTGTGTGAATTTCCTGACTGGAAAAATAGTTACGAAGAGCATAGATACATTCATCAGTCAATCTCAAGAGAGGCTTATTTGGCAATGAATTACACAAATGCTATCATCTGCATCAGTGGCTTTATATTTGGTCTTCCTCTCAACATTTTTTTGGCTATCTGTCTATTTGTTGAAATTAAGAGCAAGAAGAATTTCAACTATTTATTTATTTTCGTGGCTACAATTGTAGACATCATAAATTTAAGCTTCCGATTACCACTTATATCAGTTGAACTGATTAATCCCAAGTTAATCTATGGGGAACTTACATATACAACACACACTGAGATGTATGAATTGCCAAGCTATTTCATCTTCTGCAGAATCATTAATGCTGTGAGAGCATTCAATCAGTTTCTTTCCCCTATTCTTTTGGTAGTTATTGCAGCTGAACGTTTAATTTTGACAAAATATCCATTCAATTTTAAATTGATACTCAACAAAAGAAATCGTTTATTGGTTCTGTTACTAGTTGTATTAGCATCAATTGGGTTAAGCGTTTGGTATTTTAGAGAGGCCTCTTGGGATTTCATGAACTTTGGTTCAAGATGGGTGATTTTTGATTTATCAATCCACTGTGTATTTGGCTTGTTACCTGTGTATCAATATGACGATAGTCCTGGTCCATTCATAACACCAATTTCCATTATCGGGAAAAATAAAGTCGTCAATTCCTTTATAGAAATGTTTTTCACTATATGCTTACCTGTTTTAGTACAAATCTTAATATATGGGTCCATTTATGCATCAAAGTCAAATAGTGAATTTGTAAGTCAAGCAAAGAAAAGATTTACACGCATCTGTTTGATTGCATGCTTACTATACATTCTTTTCAGCTGCCCATTAATTGTTACAAAAAGCATCAGCATTTTGCATAGTTTCCGTATTATTTGGAATGGGAAATTCCAGCAAGCTTCTTGTTCAACCTGTATGCCTGTAGTTTTTCCAAAGGCTCATTTTTGGAATCCATCTGGCGACTTTGATCATTTTCTGGAAACAAAAAAGTGAGTTTATAATATTTTTTTAATATTTAATCTCATTGAAGCAAATTGATATTTGTTTTAGCATAAGGCATTGCTAAGAATTATTTTTGAAGTTGTTTACATTCACAAAAATGTCAATTTTAAAGGTTTAAGGACATATATTGATAGTTATAGTTATAATGTTTTTTACCATGCTTGTAATAAATAGTTCTATAAGCTTGATCCTAATCCCATTTCCCTACTTTAAAATTGTAGTTGCTAGGACATTATTCAAGGTTTATTTTCAAAAAAATATTGTTAATTGCCATCGCGTACAGTAAATCTAATATATTCTGTATCAAGAATGTAATATATTTTACCGTTTAAAAACAAATTTGTATTTTTCACATTATAAATCTAATCTGGCGACAACTTTTAGCACGGGTTTGGTTTCCTATGTTAGCGATCATCAATGCGACCATCTGCAATACTGTGAATTGCTAAAATAATAGTGATCAGATGAATTAATAACATCGTTGGCTTTCACAAAGTAACAGAAAGCAATATTAAAGTGAGTTTATTAATATTTTTGCACTTTATCCACCTACTCATTCCTATCGGGTCTAATGCGTTTTCGTCACTGAAGAGGCCAATTGAAATAGTGTACCTCAAAATAGCATGACGGCGCCAACTTTTCTCTACACATTTTTAGAAATGCGTTGTACTGTTTTGAAATGAAGGACGAATAAATTTTTTATTGTGAATTCAACTTACTTCACATAATTTTATTTATTAGACATTTCGTTTTCATTCACGCCGGAACTAATGAGGGAAAGTCTGCGTCCTTAATATATTTTTATTTTCTAGAGATCAAACAAATAAAAATGCGCCTGCTTCATAGATGGACGTGGGTGTAATTTTTTATAACCGCATTGTACCGCACCCGCATTTCTATTAGAAAAATTGACCCACACCCGCTATTTTCTAAACGTTGCCGGTCATTTCAAGTAATTAAGTCCAAAAATGTCAGTCACCAAATTGACTCTCTATTAATTTTTTTATTGAGTGAATAATGTCAAATATTGACTCTTCTATTAATTTTTTTATTGAGTGAATAATGTCAAATATATTTTATCATATAGGTTTCATAGTACAATTAATATTGTATTAGTTTAGCATTACACATGTAGCAATATTAAAATTTCCACCCGCACGGCAATCAGCGTGGCATTTGAAATTCAGTACCCGCATCCATTTTTGTTTAGCTTATGTGCAAACGTCTCTATATCACTACTACATAATTAAGTTCTACATAAGCAATTCTACAACGCAGTAAATCTCTTAAATAAAGTGCAGAAGTTTCTCTGTTTAATCATTTCCTTTTGTATTTCAGTTGCAGAATCCAAAAGAAGCTTTTTATATTTAAGGAGATTTAGAAACTGGCTTTGAAACTGTATGACACAACAAAGGTTGACACATTTGGTAGTGCTGCATGATCATCAAGACCTGCTAGATGTGTCATCGAGATAATTTATTACTAAAGCAGTTTTTTGAAAAAACACCCGAGAGAATAATTTGGATATTGGTAACTACTAAATAAATGTTTGTAGTTGTTTTTTCTTAAATAACTGTTTGTAAGTGTTTATGTGTTAAATGATCTTACGTGCGGCACATCTTTCGTTAAAATTTTTCCCTCGTTCTCTTTCACTATTCACACTATAAAATAATGATAAAATAGCATTTACTGTAATTGAATCAGTACTCTCCCAAGTTTTTGCACCTGCACAATCAGAAATCTCGAGAATATGGTATATAACGTCTGAAGAAAAAACAATGTGATCTGCAGAATTCGTATACTCGAATTTCTGTATTCACAAGTACATTTCAAATATTACATATAAGGTTACAGCGAATAATTCAAAAAAACTTACATAAAGAACTTCTCAAATATTTACAATGAAATACTCCTGACCCCCTCGACGACATAGACCTGATTGTTAATCTAATTTTAAGAGTTTCAGCCCTGAGTATTTGTGATAGATTTAAAAAATGATCATCTTTTTTTGCGATGAGATTAATAAATCAAGTTAAAGTCATAGATTTAAAAATTGATCATAACCTACTTATTTCTAGTAACTGCATAGATGAACAAAAATTTTTATTGTGATCAAGCACTTAGATTATTTTGTGATAATCCTTAAAGATAAAGAAATGAAAGAAATCATCATTTCATTTGAGAATATTACGATGGAAATAAAATATCATCATATGGAGTTATGTGGTCTTGTTCTAACTATAGAAATCATATAATTCCACTCTGAAGAGAGTAATTCTTCTTCCTCAAAATGCATATGCTATATTTGAAGAGTGAACCAATTTTTCGTTACATTTTACTTATCTAATGCATGAAATCAAATCAAAATTCAAACTGTTAAGAAAAAATCCTTCTGTTTTTATTCGTCTATAATCTAATTTATATGTGGGTTTACCAACCAGACACACCATTAGGAAACATGTTGGTTTTCCCAGCTAGCAATCTGGCATATCAATAACTTGCAGACCCCACATTTATTAGATCACGATTGCCAAAATATGTATCCAGAATTGCTAAGACTGTTGTTATTCGAGTGAAGATACTTCCAAGGAAGCATCATATTTTGTTTATGCTAATTTCGCCTTTGTTTGCATACTGGAGCAAGCGCAATTGTTCCTAGTAATAATATACAACATCATATTTTAAGCAAAATATAAACTAGAGTAGCTCCCATGTCAGCGATGTACGAGCCAAGGTGAACCATCATGTAGAGACCAATTATACTTATATATGTATATAGCAAACGTTATATATGTTATACATTTTCTTGAAAATTTAGAAAAATATTTTTAAATTATTACATTGGTATATTTTCAAATTAACTAGATACATATTTAGTTTCCCTTATCATTATCTTTCAGAGTTCGAGAAGTATCTCATCAGAGTATCTGAAAATTTCTACATAGCACTAAGTATTGCAAATCCATTTGTTTACTTGGTTCTTCTTAATGTTAAAGACAAAGTTCGCTTTCTCATTAACACTCTGAAGTGCATAAGCTTCACTAAGACTTCTTAACAAAATGATACTTACCCACCTGGTCAATCATTAATGGAAATTTTAATTTTGCATGATAAAATTTTCCCGAATGGCTATTCATGTATGAAATATTGAATATATATTTTCCCACATGTTTTTTATAACACTAACTTACATAGAAACTAAATTCATTTTTAACAATGCTAATAAATGTGTTAGATCAAAATTACGGAATTTCAGATATACACCCAGCATTTTATTGCTAATTTCTAAGCAATTTGAAGAAATTAAATAATGTTTTTAAAGTTTGAATAAATCAACCCAGGATAACTTTTATTACACTTGAGAATAATTTGTCAGATGTTCCAAAAGCAAAAATTTATGAAATTTGTTTTTTAGTAAAAAAAATTCATAATTATTGGTGTATATTTTTTTGTTTTGATAAACACATACTAAGTTGATCAAGCTGTCTATTACGTTACCATTGAAAACGAAAATGCTACTTATAAAATATATCTCAGCATCGTCATCCTTGTTTCAAGCTGTTGCCCAATACACAGATTTCTTTGCTGGAATATGTGGTTTGGTAATTGTAATATTATACAGTTCTGCAAGATTTGTCATGTCAGCAAACATATTTGAGAATACATCCTGTGATCATAGGCCTTGTAAGGATTCCAACAGGTCATCTACTCCAGACATTGCATTAATGAGATCATTTCAAACTGTTTGCAGTTGTCAGGTTAGTGGGAGCATGAGAGCAAAATTATACCTGACACAATAAATTCAAGTCGGGAAATTCAATTATGTAAAATTGTTCCAGTCTTTCTTGCATCACTTGACTGCCACGCTTTTATGATCAGTAAGGCTTCTTCAACAAACTGTAGTAAAGATCTCATGAATGTAATTGCAGTATGTTGTTCAATGAATCTTGCAGTACAAATAGTTTCAGTTGCTTCTTGGTGATACATAAATCATTAGCATTATCAATTTAATCTTTCAAGCACTCTGTATGCTTTGCACTTGAATGAAAAAATGATGAAATCTCACACACAGTGTCAAGTGTATTTCTATTGGCTGATACTTTAATTGTACTGACAACAATGAGGTTAAGATGATGCATTGCACAGTGGAAGTACTAAGCTTGAGGTACTTTATTGTGAAAGTTAATTGCAGCTCCTACACATTCACTTGACATGGAACTGGCACCATCATATCCTTGTCCAATCCACTGTTCCAGTGAAAGGCCACATGATCTGACCATCCTCAATACTCACCAAAGGCTACTCCAGTTAAACTTGCTTCAAATTCCTGATTGATAATTCTGACACCAGTTGATGGTCTAATCTAAATAAAAACATCCTAAATTGAAATGGTGTCTTCAAAATAATGCCACCAATCATTCTCATCAGCCAGCATATATTGAATTACTACAGCCATCTTTTTACGATTTGCTCTATCTGTGGTCTCATCAGCAATAATCTTCCTGACTCGTGATAATATTGTTTTCTTACCAAAGACCTTGTAGAAATAATCAGAGCATTCTTTATATCAGCGGATTAATAAGTAACATTTTCTTTAGAGGTTTCAGCATGCAGATGCAGAAATTCCCATCATTATTATCTGGTTCTTTTCCAAAAAAAGAAAAAATAATTGAATTTTTGAGGAGCACTAAGATACAAATGTAAAATTTAATTTAATTTTTCAATATATTGTAGCATAATCCAATAAAAATAGAGAAATGCAACTAAGTAATTAGGATCAAAACAAAGAAGAACAAAATAATAGAAATGCTTTACTATTTTTCATTTCATTGGCTAACAAACTGATTTATTAAATTGTATAGACAAATATCTGCTGCCGGCTATTTTTGACATATATCAGTGGACGAAAAAATCCACGTTTATTTTAGTTACAACAGAAATTGTATGGCAACAGGTACTTGTTTTCACTATCAATATGTTTATAGCTAAGCATTTCATGCAAAGTAATGATCATGAAACCACAGTGAGGACATCTATTGAGGTCTAAGTAATAAATTCATGAAAGGCAAAGTAGCCAACACTAGAATTACTTATATCTTATTTTAGATCTAAATTCTATTGACTATAATTGACTGAATTTATTATATGATTAGTTATAATATTTTTATATGTAGGTTTTTTAGCTTATCAAACCTGGAATTATTATGAAATAAATTTTGATTTACACTCAAAAACTTGGAAAAACTCAATTGAAAAAATATCCTCAAAAATATTCAAGCTCAAAATTGAAATATAGAAATTCTAGCTCAGACTGGCATTATATTTCCATTGGTTTTTATTATGTTGTTTTATATGTTGCTTAATATCATAAATGTTCTTTATGCATTTATTTAGTGTTTATGTCTTTTCAGATTATTGGTGAATAAGAGCTTGAAGAACAAGCTGTGTTTTATTTGAGCCACAACAATTTCATTCAACAGGATGAAGTTCTAGCCTCCTGATCTTTCATGTTTAAGAAACCAAGTTATGTCATATATGCCTGTCATCAAGTGCTGTCATGTAAATAATGGGATAATGAGAGCATTAACAAATTTATGAATTAATTATACCTGTTGGTTGAACATTCTGAGTGTAGAGAATTAGATATACAAGCTCACAAGAATATGCTCCTTTAAGATGGTCTTGTATCAGGCATGAGGCTTGAAAACATTTGCACTAAGTTACTGGAACTGGCAGACACTGAACTGTCTTTGGATAAGTGTTGTATCTCTTGCTAATCCTATAGAGTTATCAACTGATTTTTCAAAGTTTTTTGTTGGAATGAGAGTAGCATTACAGTCAACATTTTCTTCTGCTGCCATTGATGGTGGTAGTCTAGCTGCAGCAGAAGACAGATGACATCAGTTTTTGTGGGCTAAGCAGTCATGTTTGGGACAAGTGTCCAGTAGAGAATAGTAGTTGCCAGTAGTATAGATTCGCGGCAATTTCATCCCACTTTTTTCTGATTGGTCGAGAGGTGGGGTCTATTTCATCCCACTTTTTTCTGATTGGTCGGGAGGGTTGGCCTTTGACCTTAGACGCCGTGGATATTGCTGGAGGTGTTTTACTGACGTCATGGAAGTCATGTACTTTTACTAGTTTTTGTGTTATTTATGTGGCCTAATTTAGTTTGCATTTTCCCACATTACCTTACATTTTTTTAGTTTTACTTTCCCACATTACCTTACATTTTTTAGTTTGACTTTCCCACATTAACTTTACATTTCTTTACTTTCCCACATTAACTTACTTTACATTTT
>CABFPE010000590.1:29363-42090 GCA_900660155.1 Hofstenia miamia
GTACAAATTCAAACATGAAGGCTGTATGCGCAGAAAGAGCTATAAGGAGTCTAAAGGAAATTCTATTTAAATATCTACAATTTACCAACAACTTTAAATATGTAGACAAACTACAACAAATAGTTAATGTATTGAATTCCCTTGTAAATCGTACAATTGGAATGACTCCGAATTCTGTGAGAAAAAAACACATACCACATTTGATTGGAAAATTAATGAGTGGTTATGCATGTTACCAACAAAAAGCATTATTTCATAATGGTGACTTAGTTAGAATCAACAAAGTGTTTTCCACAATTCCTGTTACATATGAAATAAAGTCAATCAGTGACGGGGAAATAATTTCAGGAAAATTTTATAACCAAGAATTAACACGAGTTATTAGGAAACGTTCTTGGACTAGAATAGATTAGTATAAATATGTAACGAATAAACAAACAGATCATTCAGTATGGAGCAATATTATAGTGAACAGGCAAGTGGTCGAAATTATTTCGGTAATACTCGTCAGAAAGGCTTTGGCATTGTGAAATCATTGGAACGTATTGCTATACCACTAGTAGTGAAAATCATACCACCATTGAAAAATGTTATTACTAATGTCGGTGAAGAAATTTTGGATCAAGCAATTTCAGGTGTAAATGACATAGTCTCTGGTAATAATGTAAAAAAAGTGGTAAAACGCACTATTGGAAATGTTACAAAAAACACAGTAAACAAGCAATCTAAGAAACAACGTAAAGAAATTAGTCAAAATGGTAATGGAATATCTACATCTGATAGAATAACCAAAACTATCAAAACACAGCGTGGTGTTAAAAAATTTTTGGTCAATGCACAAGGTAGGCGTAAACGTGATAGTTTGAAACAAAATATGCCTAGAATAAAACAAACTGATATCTTTAAAAACTTAGTATAAATACACTCGGTCGTTGGGAATTGTTATTAGTTCAAGTACAGTCATGAGTACCTTCACACATTCGTGTTTGGACATTTTTGAACGAGATAAAGTTTTGGTAAACTTCAATGGTGGTAGCACACAAAAATATTTCCCAATATCAGGGTTTAATGGTCCAATGATTGAATTTAATTTTGGTTCAGAACAAAATGAATACATTGATTTGCAAAGTATACACTTGGCTATATCAGTCAAAATTTTACGCAATGACGGGAGTGATCTTATTTGGGATGTTACTGATGCTACTAAACGGGATCATGTTTGTCTAGTAAACAACCCCCTACATTCATTATTTAGTGATTATAATCTTTATGCTAATGGAGTTTTAATACAAACAGGTGATGCAGTTTGGCCACATACTGTAATGATGACAACAGAACTATTAAAGAGTGCATCACAAGAAAATTCAGTTTTAACACCAAGTGGATATTATTTTGAAAAACGTCCTGATCAATCTATAGATAAGTGTAATAGCCAAGATGGACAATTTCAGCGGTTGACTCTAACACAGAAAAGCAAAGTTTTAAACCTCTATGGATCTGTAGCTGTGGATTTTTTTCAAAATGAAAAATTATTGATACCAGGAGTTAGCCTTCGTCTCAAACTTTTACGATCATTGGATGATTTTTCACTAATTTCCAATTCTACCACCACCCCCGCTGTATACTACAAAACAGAAATTACAGATGCGACATTGAGTCTAAGGAAGCTATGTGTTACAGAAAGTGTGCATCTGGCAATTGAAAAAACGTTGTTAACTACACCAGCGACATACCACTTTATGCGAATTCTCACAAGAACATTTATTATTCCGCCTGGTCAAAACTCTTTAACAAAAGAAAATGTATTTTCAAATGAACCGATTCGACGTATTGCTCTAGCACTTGTCCCCAATCTACAATTTACAGGAACACCCGACTCAAACCCATTCTCATATAGATTTAGAGGTCTGCGCCAAGTTACTATAACTCGGGGTGGATCGAATATTGCATTCACACCAATGACTGTGGGTGAAAATAATTATGCACAAGCATACTTTCATTCTGTAAAGGCGTTGGGTTTGAATGATGTAACTGGTATACCATACTCAGATTATAATAAGCATGCAATTATGGTTTTTGATTTGACCAGTATTGCGGAGGCAAATAATGAGGTACTCTACCCCGAATTAAGTGGTGCAAGTATACGTCTAACACTAGATTTTGATTCTCCAATAGGCAAATCACTGGAGGTGATCGTTTTGGGTGAAACATGTTCAAAGCTATACATTAATAAGCAACGGAAAATTATAAAAGACTAGAAAGAAAATGAGTTTCATTCATTGTACCTTTGCAAGATGTTGGGAGTAGACGAGATTAGACGTGTAGAAGATCGCGTTCATTATACCAAGGACCCTCACTTAAAATTTGCTCATGTTTCAAATTATCTACTACAAAAAAACTGTATACATAACGTTGGTGTTGAAAGAATTTTGCAAATGAACCCCTATGGTGGACTTATTGGCATAAATAATTCTAGACTACATTTGCTGTTGAAATGGTCAAAACTTTTTAGACTTCATGCAATTTACCATGATAGTTATGGCTTTGTTAAAAGAGAATTTGGAATTGGCAATGGATATCCGATATTTTACAGGTTTTGGTGCAATTTGCCAATTTTGGGTCATTTGCCGTCTTTATTGTTTTGGATATATGTGAAGTTTAGGTATAATGAACTCTACAATTATTTAAATGTTTAATGTATGCTGACGAAATTAGACGTATTATTCTCCAAATCCCATCACTAAGTTGGTGTTTTTTCGGTGTACACTGTTCAGATTGCATACCACCAAGTCTTGTCCAAAACTCTTTTCTAATTTGTAATGCGAGTCCAACTGGCCATCCTGGAACCCATTGGTTGTTGATTATACAAGATGTAAGTGGGAACTTAATATTCAAGGATTCTCTTGGTTTTCCACTAAGTCAGTACCCTGATATTGAACATTACTGTCTAATTACGTATCCTGGATTCCATGTGTATGAAGGTGATCGAAAAACTAAGTTGCAGAGGAAGTCGCCAGTTTGTGGTGCTTATTGTATTTTTCGTGCTTTTTTATTTTTCAACAATATACCCGAAATATTTGTATTTACTGATTTACCGTTTGTTAATGACTTTTTGTGTAGTGATGGGCTTAATAAATTAATGTATTCGTAGTCACTTTGCTTATTTTACATGTACAAATGTTTTGTATAAATAGCATAATCGAAATTTATAATTTTATACACTTTTGCGATATGCCAATTGTTAGTCTACTTTCTGACAACTATCGAAGCAGTAACTCAATACATAGTTTTACTACGCATTTGGAAAGACCAATCTATAATGCATCTCATGTGGCTTTGCTAAATATCACCTTTCCCATAGGATTCAATAATATACGAGATCAATCGTGGAGTTTTATCGACGCAAATGGAAATAATCGTGATATTTATGTGAAGGGTGTTCATGTGAAAAAGATAGAAGATGTGTTTAGCTTTGTTAACCAAGTCTTAACGAAAATTGAATTGACGGTTGTTAAATCTGAAGCAAATGACGAAAAAAGTTTTGAAAAACTATTTAGTACTTTTTCACAAAATTTGCCAATGATTACAACAGTACCGAAATTGGATTTTGAAATCATCAGTGGAAGAGTAGTCATAAAAAATGAAACGCCTTATGAATTTGAATTAAATCAGGTAGGTGAAATTTTGGGTTTTGATCGTCACTATCGAATAGTCAATGGTTTGAACACTGCTAAATATAGTTTTGATATCTTAAATGGATTGCATAATATTTTAATTTATACTGATATAGTTACTTGTCAACATTATCAGAGTGGTAGCATCCCGTTATTGGATCAAATACCCTTATTCACAGTATATAGTGTAATTGATCAGCCATTCATCAATTATGAAAAAACTCATATAATTTATAAACCAACTTCAAAGCCATTCATCGATAGAATTACAATTAGCTTCCATACATTGAATGGTGAGTTCATTCATTTCAATGATACTAGCAGTATTTATTTAACTCTTAATATCAAGGACACTGATGAAATTTAAGTATAAACAATTTTGCAAAATAAGTTATTTGTTATTTTTAAATGTTTTGTATTAATAACAAATTTACAATAGTAATAATTCAAATTGTGAAAAATTCTAGTTTTATATGATTTGAAAATGTTTTAATTGTTAAATTGATTTCATGTTTGGTAGATATCAATCTCTATGAATAGATACATTTGACAGTTGAACAATAGATAACAAATTACGCTTTGTCTGTAGAGATTGTACACACAGCGGCATAATGGAATTTTACTGTGGTTATAGTTGTTTGCATTCTTACAGTCTAGCAATGGCCATAGATAAACTATATTGACATTGTCTATGAAGCATATAACTTTCTACACGTATCAATATATACAGCTGACATACTGGAAATTCACATTGTTAAGACAAAGACAACTACTCTGAAAGATTTTAAACTTTTTGGTAAGCTATTTTTATAATTCAATCTCAGATATTGTTTTGATTCTTAACACTTTTTGCAATATGATCTCTAGTTAGTTTTACCGATATTTCTTTTAAAAACATAATCAATTTTATTTTAATAAATTGCTGCGAATTTGCAATCTGATGCCAAATTTATTATAGACTTTATCATAAATAGAAACATCGTTTGTTTTATAATTTTTAATTGAATTTGTTTGAACGAGTAATTGTCATGTGTTTTTTATTATAAATGTCACNAAAAAAATGCAAACTAAATTAGGCCACATAAATAACACAAAAACTAGTAAAAGTACATGACTTCCATGACGTCAGTAAAACACCTCCGGCAATATCCATGGCATCTCAGGTCAAAGGCCAACCCTCTCGACTAATCAGAAAAAATTGGGATGAAATGGACCCCACCTCTCGACCAATCAGAAAAAAGTGGGATGAAATTGCTGCCAATCTATAGTAATGTTGCCTCAAATACAACAAACAAGGACATCCCACATTTGGGCAGCTGTCTGTAGATGTTTAGCAGCATCAGTAGTGATGGGCAACAATATTCATATTACTTCATTAGATGCATTAGCTCCAACACTGCATTCTGGGTACTTTTTGTTGTTGATTTGTCAAGTGTTTCAGGTAATGGTGGGACATATGAACTGATTAATATTGGCAAACAGGACAAGGAGGTGTAAGCTTGTATTGATCCAGGAGCAACACATTCATTTATCAAGTCATTGCTATGGCACCAGTCGTGATTGCCAATTCACAATTCTTCTTCTTTTACTTGATTAGCAAATAGAATTAAGTTGTATATTATTTGCATGTGTGAATGATTTGTTCAATTACATGATTTCTACTATAGTGTGTCTTTTTCTGTAGTGCCTTCATTAATTGCAGATGTCATCATTGGGTTAGATGTTTTAGCACAGCATCAGTGAGTTAAATTAAATTTAGGTGGGAAGAGAGATGAGTTAACAGTATCACAACTAGCAGTTATTGGAAACAAGTTTACAAAAATGAATAGTATGCCCCTCATATTTTTGGTCACAGTGTATATTCAGTTCAACCTGTTGTCACTAAATCACATTGCCCAAAATCATCAGATATATGTTTTATTAAGAAAGAGATCAAGCATATTCTAAAAGAGAAAACTATAGAGCCTTCAATGTGATTGTGGATGGCACAAGCTTTTGTAGCACACAGACAGAAAAGAAGAATTGTTGTAGATTATTAACAGACAGTAAACTGCTTTACAAGCCTTGATATGCACCTGTTTCCAGATATGCAGATTCTTTTAAATGTGGCTGCCAAGAATAAATATTTCTTTAAAATTGATTTAAAGTCCACATACCATCAAGTTTTGAATAAAGAAAAAGACAAGCTATTTACAACATTTGAGGCATGTGGCAAATTGTATCAATTTCCCAGGATTCTGTTTGGGATCACTAATGCTGTCCCTGCATTTCACAGATAATCAATGAATGTATTTCAGAAAATGATTTGGAAGAATCATACCCATTTCTTGATGATGTAATAATCAGCAGCAAAACTGAAGAGCATGATGATCAATTTAGGTAATTTTTATATGTAGTCTAGAGAAAAGTGATTACCCAATTTTTGCCAAATGTGCCTTTAAATTTTGGTCTATTTTGATGCTATGCCAAATTATACCCAATGGGTCCAAATGTCCAGACCCTGAACAAATGAAATTGCTAATGGATTTTCCTATTCCAGATACTGGTCAGAAGTTGCAGAGACTCATAGGTTTTTGCTTACAATGCTAAATTGATTTCAAAATATTCTGACATTATTCAAACCTTTTTTAGATGTGCAGAGGCAATTAGCATCAAAAATTGTTGAGACAATAGAGTTACTAAAGCAGAAAATAAAAGAAGCAATTCTGTTTATTCCCAATTGAACATCAGGCTCTTTGTCTTAGAAACTGATGAATCAGGAAATGCAATCAGCTCAACATTAACACAAAATGGCTGTCTGTTGAAATTTTTATTGAGAAAATTATCTACTTCAGAATGATCTCAGTCAGCAGCAGGTAAAGAAGCACTTGCTATAATTGAATCTTTCAGGAAATTTTCAGTAATGGTCAAAACTGATCAGAAAAGGTTTGCTTATATTCTCCCTAGAGAAAAACCTAAGATCAAAAACATGAAACTAGTATGTTGGCATTTAGAGCTTGCAGATTATCATTTTGAGTGGATTCAGTAAGTGAATGGCAAACAAACCAAGAACTACCTAGATTTCATGACAATAATCAGGGATCACCTGGTTTTGTGATTATGTAGAATGTAAACATCTGCCCTAGTTTGGCAGATGTTAAGAATGTTATCTCACAGTGTAGATTGTGCCATGTTCTAAAGCATTGATTCAATACTCTCAAGAATGACTCTCACATCATTAAAGCACCTAAACCAATTGATCAACTTTCTATTGACCTGATGTGGCCAAAGGTTCCAGTTGTGGCTTCTGGAAACATTTATTTGCTAACAATTATTAACAAGTTTAGCAAATTTCCGTTTGTATTTCCACTAAGAAACATCTCTAGGGCTTCTATTATTAAGTGCTTGCAACAATTTTTTAGTTTGTTTGGATGTCCAGGATTTATTCACTCTGATGGGGAACACAATTCCAATCAAAAGGGTTTCTGGAATTCTGTTAAGGCTGTGGGATTTCAAAGTCCCAGACTACACAGTATTATCAGTCTGGAAATGGCCAGAATGAGAGGTATAACAGCATCATTTGGAAGACTGTTTCATACTTTTTTTGAGTCACAAAGTTTACCTCAAACCTGATGAGAAGGGGTTTTAAGAGATGATTTGTGAATGTTGCAGTGTGCCACCACAAATTGCACACCACATACCACATTTTCCAATTTTGATTAAAGGGATATTGGTTATGTAAGTATTCCTGACTGGATATTTATTGGTAATTATATGTACTTGAAGAATTCATTCAGGAACTAGCAGAATCCACTTGTTATTAAAGTGAAGGTTTTAGAAGCTATTAATGGATGGGTACCAAAAGTTGATTATCCTAATGGCCAGCAAACGTTTGTATCTACAACAGAATTACTGGAACCTGAACAGTCTAACAGATTCCAAAATTTCATTTTAATGACATCCTTCAGTAGCTTCTAAGTCCTTGGGGATGGAATAACTGATTGGGAATCAGAGACAGCTCACAAATTTAAAGTTGATTCATATGCTGGCCAAAATTAGGCAAACATGGATGATCAAGATGAAAATATTGTGAGACAGAAAGTTCCATTCAATTCAATTGCATTGCCCATGCCTGTGGTGGAGATTCCACTTGCTCTGAAAAAGAAGAGAGTGGAAGCAGATATGCCATTTTATAGTGCTGCTCAAACTATGAGATGATAAGGAGACTTGTGAAGACCACCTGTGTTTTACCTGAGCCACACAACAGATTTGGCATTTTATTTCTTTTGTATTTTCTTTATTTGTGATTTAAATGGTGGTTTTCACTATAATTCATATTTAAATATTCTTAGCTAAAAAAACTTAATTTAGTCTAAATTCTTTAACATATTTATTAAATCTTGATGAAAATAGCTGTCCCTTAATTATTAATTGCTGTCATATCCTTCCTTTTCCCTGAATTTTATTAATTCATATTCTACCAGGGTTACTATGTCAAGTTTGAGTTACTTAGTCCAAGTTCAAGTTTTTTTAAAGCTCTAATTCTGAGTTTTTCTGGAGCAAAAATACTTATTATTTTGTGATCACTATAAGTTTTGCAAGTTGAAAAATGACTATTAATGATTGATAAAAAAGGAATTATTGAGTGAATTTTTGATTGAGTTTGAGTTAGATTATTGATTTCTTTTCTGAGTTTTTCTAATAGAGTTCTGTGAGCTATTTTGCATTCAAGTTCTTAGCATTCTGGGTACTTTAAAAAACTGCATTTTACTCAGGGAGTTTATTCAACCTAGCCAACCTAGGCTCTGCCTAGGTACTAAAAATATTGTTTTAATGTACTTATATGAAAATGAATTTATTTAATGTTTCTTGTTGCTGAAGATGTTTTTCATTTTCTTCAATCCTAGGCAACTAATGCAAATGCCTAATAATGAGGTTGGTCCTTTTATCAACATATAAAATCTTGAAACCAACGTAAGGAACTTTGAGATTGACATAGAAAATCATTATGATAATATGAACAAAAAATTTAGCATGAATGAGGTATACATATTAATTATATAAAAAGAGACATCAAACTTTAGTTTTAGCAGTTGTTTATTGAGTTGTAATCTAGACTAAATGATAAAATATTATACTTGATTTCATAAAAAAAACTCAGATAAATATTTTAATGGTCATATAATAAAATTTTAAATGACTCATCTAATGTTATTAATCTTCATTCACCATTCATGCTAAATTTTTGTTCATATTGTTAAAATGATTTGCTATGTTGATCTCAAGGTTCTCTATGTTGGCTTCAAAGATTTCATATGTTGATAAAAAGTACCAACCTAATAATGCACATAATTTTTGGCAGCATTTTGATATTAAATTATTCTGCTTTTGTGCAAATATCAAGTTAGGCAACACTTAAATTAGATTTTTTGTATTGCACAATATTAAACAGAATTTCATGTTAACTTATAATCAATCAGTGTGAGATTCAATCATCAACCTAGGCAAATATTATTCTGCCTTTGTAATGCACAGACATTGTAAATAATCACAATAATACTGCATTAACCATTTCAAAAAAAATATGCAGTTTCACATACATAGATAGGTCTTTGAACAGGGTTGTACACAAGACTTTCTGCCAAGGGTACACCTTAGTCATGAATTTTTTGAAAATATTTAAATAGTAGACCTTGACAATTACTTTTTACATTACATAATACTGATTGAATGCTAGCAGTTCCTAAAAACCATAAAAATATTTTAAAGGAATTTTACTGGAGCTAAAGATACATTGTGGCAGCCTGAGCTTAGTTGGGTTGCTCTTTCAGATATTTCTTTTGGTATTTTGAGCATAGATGTGCCCAAGCGATGACTGTAGGGGATGAGTCCACCCCCATTGATTTTGGTAACTAAACATGCATAGGCAATGCTTCCTACAAGAATGAAAATTAAAATTTTGAATAATTGAGAGCAAGTATCCATGATGAAAGACTAGAAAGTGTCAGCCTTATTAGAATTGAGAGTGATTTTGCTTATGGTATTGCATTTTCTGAATTGGTTAATGCTTTTAAAGTAGCAAAACCAAGGAAGGTATTGCCATAAAAGATGTGATATATATTTGTATGCAAATGTTACTTGATTCTACTTTTACTTTATTTATTGGTTTTAAAGTTAGTGTTCATTTCTTAACGATATTATGTAATTATGTGAATTGAAAAGAGAACAAAGTAAGCTAGATAAATTCTAAAAAAGATTGAAATATTTTTCAAGATAATACAGTCAATCTCTTTAGTTTGAATATCTAGGGTACCTAAAATACCACAAAATGTTTTTACATAGACCTGTGCAGCAATATTTCAAATTGTAGTGCTGAAATTATGTTGAAACTTTGAAATATAATATTCTATGTTTTATGAAAAGTCATTGAATATCATCAAGTTTTATTTACATCTTTCCAAACTACTGATGAATCAATAGCTCTTGGGTACTAAAAGTACCCCCAAATGGTCATTAACTGTTAAGCTTCCCTTCTTTAAAAAAATCACTGCATCCCCTCCACTGAGTTTGGGCTGGCCATGCCCCTGATTTCTAGTATTATGAAGCTGGAATTACTGAGAGGTGTCTTGCTGGACAGAAATGTCCTGATATCTCCCAATCACAGATGGAAAGATATCTCTTCTTTTTGGTAATTCTGGTCCAAGCAAGCAGGAATTAACAGCCATGTTTAAAAATCTCCCCCTTTTTAATTGAGCAAACTATTGTGGTAGCAGTCTGGTCTAACTGGAATATCTTCATTTTTTTCTTGTTCACCAAAGGAAAGAGCTAAATTAGATGACATTGTTTGAAAGCATCTTCCTCTACCTATTGTTACATGATGGAATTTTTCCTCACAATTAGTGAAACTTTTATGATAACTTTGATGATTTTATTAAATTATTCAATGAAATTCTTGAACATGCAAACAATATGTCAAGCATCAGCTATTTTTCAAAATGTGAAAGATTATACATTTTGCTTTCTCTTAAAAGTGTTTTAAACAATATTTCAATAACTGATATTCTATTTGATATTCTTCAAAAAAATGCTTTGATATTGAATGATGTCAGGAAAAAATTTTAGATTTGAGAAAGTTTCTTTGTAGTGGGCATGAAAAATTTGATGCATATTTTTATTTTGTGGATTTAAATAATTCTCTTTACAACAAAAAACGGAATATCCATATTATGACTGAATACAAGTAACTTTTAATGAAATATTTGACATAGCTTCAATGCAAATTAAACCACCATTTGAATATCTTGATTTAAGAAATGAAATAATTGTGATGTACACAACTGAAGAATTTCAAGATAAATCAATATGGAAAATTATGGAATATCTTGATAGTTTTAACCTTCTAAATGATTTTCCAAATTTGATGTTGCTGTGTCATTTTATGTGCACTATACCAGTTACAACTAGCACATCAGAAAGAAACTTTTCAATTCTTTTGATTATAAAAAATTATAAAAGAAATACTATGGGAAAAGAAAGGCTTTCCAATTTAGCACTTCTTTAAATGGAAAAAGAAATTTTGATAAATCTTCACAATAAACACGGTATATCTGATCAAGTTATTGACAAATTCTGAAATTGGCGAATTGAACTAATTTATAAATGAAATGATGTTTTACATTTATTAAATTTGTTAATGCATCAATTTTAATTTTATAAAACACCTCTGTGGTATTACATATTGCAAATAGATTATACTTCATATTTTTATTAGATTTCAGAAATAAGTTAGCTTCCCCTTACCAATGTTTGCAAAATGCTGCATATGTGACTACTACAGCCACACAATGCCACTGATTCTACTTATGTATTTTGTGAACAGAGAGTTTATGATATGAACCAATTAGAATTTCTACAATATTTAGCAAGTATATTTTAATGGTTGGTTTATTTTTAAAGAATGTGAACAAAATTAATCAACTTTGGCTAAAATAATTAAACTTAAGTTTTATTGAAAATACACCACTTCAATGTTGAATTTTTTGGTCCTCTCTTTCAAAATTGAAAAAGATACCTACATACTTTTGAGTTGGCAGTTTTTATCATTCATTAAAATCTCAAATCTTCCTAACTTCTCTCAAAATTGAAGGAGAAGTGTTCAATAAATAAAATTTTTGAAAATTTGAAATACATTTTGAAAATTTGAGATTTACAAGAATGGGAGATTTTCACTAAAATTTAAGTTTGAATATTTTTAGCCAAAAATGTTTAACTTGGCTTAAATTCTTTAAAAATAAAAAAACTATAAAAATATTTGCTAAATTTTGCAGAAATTCATTGTCACTTTCTTGTTCCTGTGATCTCACTACTTTTTGAATAAGAAAACTATTACTTTGTCAGATGAATTTCTGGAAAATCACTGACATTACCTCCCAAGAAAGAAATGAATTTCTGCAAAATTTAGCAAATGTTTATTAATAGTTGCTTTATATTTAAAGAATTTAAGCTAAATTAAACAACTTTGACTAAAAATATTTAAGTTTAAATTTTGGTTGGTACTTTTTTTCATTCTTGAAAATCTCAAATCTTCCAAATTTTTCTCAGAATGGACAATTGCAGTAATTTTTCTAAGGAAAATGTGTCCATTAAATAATATTCTTGGAAGGATTTAGATAAATTTGGAAAATTTGAGATTTTCAAGAATGAAAAATAGTACCAACCTTAGGTTTTCGAGTACTCGGAATGTTAAGAACTCTAACTCGCATAAGCTCGCAAAACTCGATCGGAAAAACTCGGGAGAGAAATCATCAAAACTCGAACTCGAACTCGTTCGAAAATCCACTTGAAAATAGCGTAAAAATTAAATTTCTTTCAATATCAATTTTCTTACCAATCACAAAAACTTTTTTTTAGCTTAGAATTATTGTAAAATAAATGTTTTTTATCCTAAAGAACTCGGATTTAGAAAAAAACTCGATTGAACTCGGAATTTCATTTAAAAAATTACTCGAACTCGTACTCGAAACGTAAAAACTCGAACTCGGCCCGAGTAACTCGAACTCGACTCGAAAACCCTG
>CABFPE010000590.1:54782-68317 GCA_900660155.1 Hofstenia miamia
ATTACGGCGGCGGGGACGAAGGCCAAAAGATTTGCGCTCTTCGTCAGAGAGGCGGTAATAACGAATCAAGACGCCTTCAGACCACACATCAGGATTCATGAGTGCACGATGAGACACTTGATCGCAAACAACATGGAAGGATACAAATGGAGAGTCAGGACGTGGAGGAATGGAAATGACATCATCAAATTGTAGAGAGGACGAATGAAGGTGGTCAGCAACATCTGAGGTGGACACAGAAGCAGCAAAACGGCCAACATAGATATGAGCTTTGCGGGGAGGCGGCGGAAGTGAACTAATAGGAACAGCAGGGAGACGGCAGGAAGCACTAGAACCAAAAACTGGACGAGGACGATTACGGTTAGTTGATGAAGGGATAGACTGCTTGGGAGGATGCGGTAGAGCAGAAGGAGGAGCAAGCACGGGTGTGAAACTCGGAGCAGGATTATTGGGGAGAGATGAGACAGAACGCGAGGCAGCAGCACTGTAGGAGAACATTTGGGATTGCAGAGAGGAAACATCAGAGGAAAGCTTTGTTAGGGAGTCAGATAAGGATGATATGACGCCAGGGCCATCATTGGTGGACGGAGTCGAGGTAGAGAGAGCAGAGACCGCTTGGCGTAACAACAAAATGATGGCGTCTTTCTTCAGACCACCAACAGTGGAGGCAAACTGGGCATCGCTCAAATTTTTGAGGTCGGACAGCGAAATTGGGGGCATAGCTGAAATCTAATAAACTATAATTAACTTTTTGGATGACCTGTTTGCATTTATTATGAGTAATTATTTATAAATATTTGGAATAAGAAGTTTGGGAATATAGTTACCCAACAATGGCTCGTAAGTGAACTCCAGAAGAAATTCTGGAATAACTTGACACCCCAATTTCGGATGGTATTGAATTTTAACTATTGAGTGATGATTCTCTTGAGGATCCCAATTTTAGTGTGATTGAAATTGAAGGTAGAGATAGTGAAACGGAAAGCGTGAGTACTTTAGAAAATGACATAGAATTGGAAACTGAAGAATTGCAATTGCCTTCATGAGTTATTTCTTCTGTATGGTCAACCCCCAATGAAGATTTCCAACCTAGAAAATCTATATCTGCAAACAGATCATCCAACATTACCCCATATCATACTAGAACATCATCAATTTATGACATTTTTTGAAGCAATTCCCCAATAGTTTATTTATGCACATTGCTCATTGTACCAATGCAAGATTGAGCATTTATGAAAAGGCCAAAAAAAGGAAAATAACTAAAACTAATCCCTAGGAGATAATATCCCTCTTAGGTTGCATGATTGTTATGTGTGTCAATAGATTGCCTCATATAAACAATTATTGGTCAAGTAGGAAAATGCTTGGCAATCCTTTGGTAAAGCAAACCTCTTCTAGGGATAGGTTCAAGCTTCTATTTTCAAAACTATATATAAATATGCCAGAAAAACCCGAAAATGCTAGCAAAACCTATTACATTGATGAATTACTCGCATGCCTAAAAATGACATTTCAAGCATCAAGGCAGAACAGTCCTTTTCAATCCATAGATGAATTTATGACAAAGTTCAAAGGACGAACACGTTTGAAACAATACCTCCCTCTAAAACCTGTAAAGAGATGGGTCAAGATTTGGATGAGATGCGATTAATCGACAGGATACACCTATGATATGAATGTGTATTCTTGAAAGATGCCTCTCTGCAAGAAGGAACTTTGGGCGAATGAGTCATTTTCAAACTTACAGAATCAATAAGAGAAAAAGATTTCACATTAGCCTTTGATAGGTTTTTTACATCTCTCGCCCTGATAGATACACTTGATTTTGCAGTTCTGGCAACTTGCCAATCAAATAGAAAACATCTACCTAAGATGGAGACCAGGCTTCAAAAGGGACAATATGAATTTCAAGCAAACGAAAATGGATCCATTATGTGCAGATGGAAAGATACAAAAGAAGTGATAGTTCTGAGTAACTGCTTCTCAAACAAAACAAAAAATAATAAGAAATTGAAACATGGAACAAGAATTGAGGTAGACAGTCCAGAAGCTATTGCTCATTACCGCAAAATTATGGGAGGCGTCGATTTAGCTGATCAAATGGCTGGTCTATACAACTTTAATTGCAAATCCCTGAAATGGTGGTAAAGGGTTTTTTTATAGGTCCTTCATGTTTCCTACGGTAAATTCTTGGGTGATTTACAAGGAATTGCAAAGAAATGATAAAATGCCATTTTTAGAATTTCTATGCAATTTAGCAGAATCTTTGATTTCTCAGGGCCAAAGACAAAATCCTGTTAAAAGAAGCATTAGTAAGGGACCAAGATCCAAAAAACTCCGCACCATGGTAAATGTATTTACACATCTTCCAATAGAGGGCCCAACCAAAAGAAGATGCAGTGGATGTTCCAAAGATGGAAAAGAAACTAGAACAAAAACCTTGTGTAAGGAGTGTGAGACGCCTTATTGCAAAAACTGCTATGCAAAATGTCATTCATAATATAAAAATTCATAATTCATAATGTAATAAAAATAAAATCATACTAGTTCTCCTTTTTCCTGTTTTATATATATTCTAATTGAAAATGCCTACTGGGACCTAAAATTCCCAATTGAAATGAAAGGTCTAATTGGATACATAGGTCTCACCATTATTATGAAAGAAGCTTTTTATAAAATCATAAAAAAGTCATCTGAGTTTTTAAATATAGCCTACGAAATATGCATCATACAGTTTTTATAATAAAAATTAAATTACTTAGGTTCAGACTTGAAAGGGTTAAGTGAGTCTTCCGATACTGTCTGTTTCTGCCGAGTCACTTCCGCATCTCAGTTCTGAAGAACGTGAGTCACTGGTTAAGTTGCTATGTAGGCAGAACAAAGTGTTCAACTATGGATCGATCAGTGTAGGTCAGGCTGTTGGTAAACAGCATTCTATTGAAACCATACATGATTGACCTATATGCCTGCCAGTTTGGAGAGTGCCTGAAAGTATTAAGGACAACTACGAGTGAATGCTCAATGATCTAGTCAAAAGTGGAATTATTCAGAGCAGCAACAGTCCTTATGCTGTGCCTACCGTGTTCATTAAACAAGGTGAAAAGTATCGTCTCTGCGTCAACTTCTGGAAGCTCAATGATATAACAGTGGAGGACGCATATCCACTTCCGCGGATTGAGGATTTGTTATATGATGCGAGCTGCTACAAGCTTTTCCCCTGCCTAGACCTTGTAAGGCCTACTGGCAGGTCCCAATGAAGCCAGCGGACATTTCTAAAACAGCTTTTATTACGCCATACAGACTTTTCAAGTGGAAATACATGGCCTTTGGGCTATTTAATGCCCCAGCTACCTTCCAGTGCTATGTCACCCGCGTCTTGAAGAATGGAGCCAACATGCTAGAACCAGATATCTCTGCATACATGGATGATATACTTGTTGCAAGTAACTCATTCATTGAACACATGGAGAAATTGAACCAGACGCTTACCATCCTTTATGAAGCCAGTCTGCATGTCAACGGTAACAAGTGCCCACTCATACAGCCACGAGTTACTTTTCTTGGAAGAGTTATAGAACCTGGTAGAATTTCAATTTGATTTGGAATGAATCAAAACACCTCAATACCAAAAGATGTGCAGAGGCTCATGGGCTTTCTGAACTATTACAGAGCTTTTATCCCGGAGCTGGCCAACAAAACAAAGCACATCTCGCATCTGCTAAACGGAATATCGAGTTTAATTGGACTTGGTCTGGTCCAAACAAGAGGAACTGGACGCCATGAAACTGGAACTTAGGAAGATCTCCAGCCTGAACACCCCGACTACACCCAGGAATTCATCGTCAACTGTGACGCCAGTGCATTTGCTATTAGTGGTGTATTAAGTCAATTGATAGAGGGCGTGGAGAGCCCAGTCCAATATTTCAGCAGGAAATTACAGAAGGCTGAGCTAACCTATGGTGCTACCAAATCAGAGATGCTGGCTTTAGTAGAAAGTTTAAAGAAGTTCCACTACTTTATCCTTGGTTGAGCCTTCGTGGTAAGAACTGACAACAGCGCCCTAGTGTGGCTTAAAAAGTTTTCTGGCGACAAATTGAATATTGTAGCTTGATAGATTGAGTACTTAAATGATTTCACTTTCTCTATCCAACATCATCTGGGGAGGCTTCATCTCAACACGGATCTAAGGAAACCTCCTGGAGAGAAGACGCCTTTTGGCTTTATACCTCTCAATGAATATGAACTCCCCTGGAGATAAGTGCCGATCGTCATGGCAAAGCGATCCTGCTGGTTTTGATAAAAGAGGAGATCACGGAAGAAGAAATTTTTTCGCGTCAACAGCATGATAAGGTGTTATCAGAAATTATGTAAAGGCTGAGGAATCCCATCTACCCTCTTAGCCCATTCGCGAATCACTACTTTAAGCATTATGATTGGAAATTGAATGAGAATGACTTACTTTACACCAAAAGCTTTAACAACTGCTTTGCAGTACCTGAATACTTCCGTCATGATTTGGTCTGATGAATCCACGAGTGTGGGCATCTAGGTATTATACAGACTGTGCAAACATTTAATACTCACTCCGTGACCATTTGCATTCATGCTGCAAAGTTGTGCAGCCGAACGCACCAATGAAGTTGTGCAGATGGACTTAGAGAAGCTGTCTTGCGATGATGAATGGTATCATTATCTGCTCGTCATGATTGACCATTTCATGAAATATGCTAGANTCTGGGGAGGCTTCATCTCAACACGGATCTAAGGAAACCTCCTGGAGAGAAGACGCCTTTTGGCATTATACCTCTCAATGAATATGAACTCCCCTGGAGATAAGTGCCGATCGTCATGGCAAAGCGATCCTGCTGGTTTTGATAAAAGAGGAGATCACGGAAGAAGAAATTTTTTCGCTTTCTGGCGACAAATTGAATATTGTAGCTTGATAGATTGAGTACTTAAATGATTTCACTTTCTCTATCCAACATCATCTGGGGAGGCTTCATCTCAACACGGATCTAAGGAAACCTCCTGGAGAGAAGACGCCTTTTGGCATTATACCTCTCAATGAATATGAACTCCCCTGGAGATAAGTGCCGATCGTCATGGCAAAGCGATCCTGCTGGTTTTGATAAAAGAGGAGATCACGGAAGAAGAAATTTTTTCGCGTCAACAGCATGATAAGGTGTTATCAGAAATTATGTAAAGGCTGAGGAATCCCATCTACCCTCTTAGCCCATTCGCGAATCACTACTTTAAGCATTATGATTGGAAATTGAATGAGAATGACTTACTTTACACCAAAAGCTTTAACAACTGCTTTGCAGTACCTGAATACTTCCGTCATGATTTGGTCTGATGAATCCACGAGTGTGGGCATCTAGGTATTATACAGACTGTGCAAACATTTAATACTCACTCCGTGACCATTTGCATTCATGCTGCAAAGTTGTGCAGCCGAACGCACCAATGAAGTTGTGCAGATGGACTTAGAGAAGCTGTCTTGCGATGATGAATGGTATCATTATCTGCTCGTCATGATTGACCATTTCATGAAATATGCTAGATTGGTCCCCATAGATAGCACCACCACTGAGATCATTGGTGAAAAGATTGTGAAGGAATGGGTGCTCAAACTGTCCTCAGTTTGATAATCGCCTTGTGGAGACCCTCGTGAAGGAACTTGAAATCCTGCACTAGTTTATGACTGCATACCACCCACAGTCGAATGGTGTAGTGGAGTATTTATTTCCAACATGACGGTGTGTCATACCATTAATTTTGAGGAAATTCAATTATGACTGGAAGCTAATAACATCAATAGTTTGGAAACGGTTGGTGAATAATGAAAGAAGTTTCCCGTCATAGTCCCACATCATGCAATCACATGATTGACGTGATGAAGTATGTTGAAGCACCTCCAGACAAAAATACAATGTTCTCATTTAAACACCCTGCTGTTTGGTTGCTGTTCTTGCTGCAAGTTGGACATAAATAATATAAATTGGACTGACTTACTTACTAGTTTGAACAATTTTTATGTTGTTTTAAGTGGTCTTGTGCAATATTGTTGGTTGTCAGTTATCTCTAGATTTTCGTATTTTTATGTTGAATAGGGAATTATGGCCCGGACTGTATGTTGTAACCAATATCCGTGTAAAGTGAGCACATTCAATATTTTTAGATTCAATGTACAATTGGTAATTTTTTGTAATTGCAAATTGCGTGATATTGATTAGACTATTTTACATGAATATTTTATATTTATATATTTATATATTTTTATGCGAACTTGTATAAAAGATCATCTTCTCATAATATCTATACATGTAGAGTATTTTGTACATCACATGATTTTTTAACATACATTTGCCTTAGGCATTAATATTTTCCGCTTTGGTATTTACAGTTTATATTTTGCCTTTACATGTGATTTACGCATGTAAATCTTTTTTTAGAATTGTTTTTTTATGAAATTACATATTTTTCTACATAAAATAATCGTTTTTCTCAGATTTGTAGATGTTAAAGCTATTATTATAAACATTCATATTTCATGGACTGGATTTAAAGAGCACGTTCAGGCACGGCAAAATGGGTTTTCAGCATGTCACATTTTTTCTGAAATATTCGGCAAAGCTCGTTTTCACTTATTTTCACAAGCACGGATTTTAGAATTTTAAATTCTTTCAAACGAGCGAATTTCTCTAGTAACTATAATGATACTTTTCTTTGTGATATCCAGTCCCGCAAACGAAACTTAACACTGTATTGATAAAAAGCGTAAATACAGAGATTGCTTAGCAATTATTTAGCCTAAATGTAGATTAATTATGAAAATTGTTTATTTGAATGTCTGTAAATTCTTTTATGAAGTGGTAATCCACATTGTGAGAGGAAAAATAATCCATAGAGTATATACAATAGGGGACAAATTAGTAGTCACCTTTCTCTATTATTAAACTAAAAATAATAGAAGTTTAGATAACCCACATCAAGGTCAAAAGTCAAAATTATGTAATTTTGATAAAATTGATATAATGCAATAAATACTGAACGAATAAAGTTCGTTTTAGTGTTAAGGTTTGTTGAACCCTCACACTTAATGTGTGCTTTTATTCCATAATAGACAGAAGAAAGCTATTTTGAAAATTCAACATTTCCATGTTATATCCAATCAGTAAATTGTGTTTTATGTCTTGTTTCGAGCTTACAAATCTCATTGTAAACCTCATGGTTATATGCTCTGTCATAATGTAAATTCCTATAAAGCTTGAAGAAAAAAGCTGCTATTGACTCTAAACCTGCCGTTCGTCTCAAATGTAATCGATAGGTTCAAGGGCTTAAATATTGGATATATCTGAGGAAAACACCGAGTGACTTTCTTGAAATATTTAGTTTTATAAAATTAGCCTGTTACTAATAATATTAAACTTGATGTCAAACAATTTATGACCTAGTAAAAATTGAAATAATGTTTGGTAAATAAATTAACATTTTGCGTTAACTTGAAACAGCTTTGTGTCCTTTTCAAATAAATTCATTTTTAGGTAATCAGGTAAATTTAGGCAAACTGCCTAAAAGCCTGGCCCTGATCACCAGCAATAATTGCATAAGCAACATAGTTTGAAATGCATTACATAATTATTCCAGTTGCTGATTGTTTTGCAACTACTGCGTATTACCATGTTGGTAGTTTTTGGAAAACTAAAATCATTATCTGTAAACCACTGCCAACCATAGCTAATGTTAATAGGTAATACCTGTTTCAAGGAAAATATTCATCTTCAAAAGCTAATTCCTTCATGAGAGATGTTTGCAAATTTTCTATGACTGATATTTTTTTAAAAGAGGTATACAAGTATGACAGTGTTGAAATGAATTTTGCTGAGTAGCGTTTTGATTAAATTTGGCATTTAATACTTAATTTAGCATTAATATACAATCTATAAATATTATGCGATACTATTGAATTCTAACCCCAAAACATTTCTGACAGACTTCACTAATGAAATGAAATATAACATGGTGTTCGTTTTATTGGAATTTTCTATTAGCAAATTATATATTATTCAGTTTTCCCTGTATATGATTTCTATTATACATGAATACATAACTTTTGTATCAGCTGACACCAGGTGTATGTGAAATCTTGGATAAAATCGATCTTACTTATTTGATTAGTAAGCATAATCGTGGTTACTTGTACATACGTGTATAAAATTTTGTTTTGACATTTCTCTGAATTATCAGGCTAGTCTGACATGTGTGACAAAAGATACGCTATCTGAGTCATCTAACAGTTGATGCAACCTTCTTGTTCGTGCAATAACATCTGATTGGCTAAGATAAATGTGTATTCTACTGATGCCATTGTCAATGTAGTAGGCGTGATTTTTAACTGCTATGTAAACAAGCCCTTTCACTGTTTTTAGTTGGTTTTCTGTAGGCACTGAAAAGGTAAACTTGTAAATACACAAATGCTCTACTTGAATGTTAGTGCAGGACCGGCGTGCTCTGCGAACAGCTCCAATTTCTATTATCATTGAAATTTGAGAAAAGGAAAGATTCAAATAAAAATTGTTACTCGGCATTTTTTTCTTCACATCATTGAAGACAATGCCGAAATCAGGGTTGGCAAATAAAACCATGTTGTATTTAATGCCTTATATAGGTCTGTTCGGAAAGTTTTTGACAGTGTATCACCTATTTTTAATTTATCGGGAAAACTATTGTCATACCCATGTTTATTTGGAACAAAAACATCAAAATAATCATTACAAATGACTAAAGTATGTCCCATTTTGATCTATGCACTTCTGCCATCGATTTGGTAGTTTCAGAAACGCCTCAAGGTAAAAATCTTGCGTTTTTGACTCAAACCAATTGTTGATGTATGCCATAATTTCATTTGCACTCGTAAAGTTTTTCCCTTTCAGACATGATTTCATTGGCGAAAAAATCACTTGGTGATAAATCTGGCGAATACGGAGGATGGGGTAAAATAGTAAATCCGATCTCATCTAACTTTGCCTCGTCACAAGTAACAATTTGTCGCAAAATTTGTTCTTATGTAGCATCTGCAAAAGCTGCTGACAAATTTCCACTCGCTTCTATTTGTGCTGAGATTGTAGGAGATGAGGCACCCAGACATTTATTAAATACTGTTTTCCCATCTTCACCAAGTGGCTGTGAGCTGTACTATTTGAAATAACTAGTTCTTGGGCAATGTCTCTCGTTGTAATGTGCTTGTTATCATGCAGCAACTGTTGGATTTCATCTTCAATGTCGAGGCTTGAGCGTCCTGATCTCTCCTTGTCTTCTGTATCAAAATTACCATCTGCAAAGCTGTTCATCCATCGTTTAACTGTATTGAGACTAATAGTGCCTTTTCCAAGCGTGTTATTGATTTCAGACTCACAAGCAGCTGGAGAAAGGCCACGCATCCAACAGTAATAAATTATTTGTATGAATTTTGTCTTTCGAGAGATCCATGCAAAATCAATCAAGTAAAAGAAATTGTCACGAGTTATGTTTTTTAATCTCGTGTTCACTATTTTCATTCATATATCTATAGAGAATATTTATTGAAATTTTCAGATCTCTATCAATTTTAGTTGCCGAGAAAAGTAAAAGTATACTGTCAAAAACTTTCCGAACAGATCTATATTAATTAAGTAAAAATATTGCGGCTACCTATCTTAGTAACACTATACAATGGTTATTGTTCAAAAGTTTATGTTACTTTTGCCTGATGAGATTTGGTTGAAAATATTTACATATATTTCTAAGGCTGATCTCTGTAGTTCTATTTCAAAAGTGTCCAAACACTGGTATTATCTCAGCCTTGATAAACAACTTTGGAAACACGTTGCAATTTGTGAAACAGATTGTAAAATCTCGCTGAGATCGTCTCTTAACTTGGCTTACTACAAAGACTTATCTGGTGTTGTATACTTCTACGTGGAATGCCAACCTTTATTTGTAGATTATCTCTTAAATAAACTTGATAATTTTGCTTGGAAAATCCAAACTCTAACTTTGATCAATTGTGAAAACCTGACTGACAAAGGGTTGTTTTATATATCAAGTCTTGTTCATCTGAAGCATCTAACTATATCACTTCCTTCACGGGTAACTGATGCATCTATTGTTCATATCACTGATCGTTTGTTAGGAATACAATGTTTGTGTTTAACTGAATGCGTTAATCTATCCGATTATTCCCTTTTTGCAATAAGCCATTTGTCGAATTTAATGTCTTTGGAAATTTCAGATTTTGATTTTAGTAATAGTGCTATAGTTCATCTGTCACGAAATTTACGAAATTTGTCTCATCTTCGAATGGATTCATATATGTATGAGGATCTACCATCCATGTGTTTTACTAATTTAATTTCCATTGAACTTACAAGGCTTACAGAAAGAAATGATTCAGATTTGGCAATTTTAGTAAAGAACAACCCTAACCTAAAGTATATAAGATTAGAGGATTTTGATGTTGGAGGAAATTTTATTTACCAACAGCAAAATCTTAAAACATTAAAAATGCCATTTTGAACTTCACTCAATAAAGATTTCTATGATTACTTCAAAGGTGATGTAAATTTAGAAGAACTCGATATTCAAATAAACGACCTTTGCGATTTCTCTATCAGCTTCCACCTCGTAAAGAGACTGGCAATAAGATTTCTTCCAGATTCTTTATTGAATTTTTCCATAAATTTCAAAGCATTTAAAGTTAGAGAGCCTCGTTCAATTGAATCTATCGTCATTAAGAGACGAACGTTTTGATCAAAGCGTCTTTGAGTATATAGTGGCTACTTGCAAAAATTTGAAAAATTGTTCTTATCAAGTTTTCATTTTACAAGTTCGAGAAACCTAAACCTCATAAACAATATTAGTATTCGCGAATTTCGGGGATACGACTTTAAAAATGTTGACGAGTTGGTGTTTCTAAAGTTGGCTTCCGCCATGCCTAATTTATGGTCGGCTAGCTTTTCGCGCATTTGTTATATTAATATAATAATGCTGCAAATTTTGTGTGCCCAATGTAAATATCTTCAAAATTTAGATGTAGATGAGAAGGGCTTTTTCCGTAACGTGGCATTAATGAAGAATTTAAACTGGAACTTTCGAATGTATGTGTTAAATTTACACAGTGAAGTTTTGACTTAAAATATTTTTTCGTATATATTGTTGCAGTTTGATATATATTTTTAATCCTATGTACTCTTCTTATTCGCGAAAATAACCATGAAAATGTTACTTTGTTTTTTATTATAAATATGCATGTATAATGGAATACTATACTATCGATTGAACCCAAATTATCATTACAGTAGCTGTTTAAGTACAATGATTTCCATTAGTATGGGCACTATGTTGTTCTTAAAAATGCTGTTTCATAAATTTTAGTAATTTTGTATATTTGTCTTTTCAAAAAAATCAGGCATTTTGAAAGGAACTCTACAAAATACAGGTCGCTCAATAGTGCTGATTTCATATTTTGTTTTGGTGTTTTCAACTCATATGAAAGTACTGATTTTTCCAAACCATATTTGTTTTTTAAAATCAAAATTGCTCATTTTTCTATGCATTTCTCATTCTTAAACCGCACTATTTCACTCCTTGTCTTATAATTTTCCTGTTCAATACCAATAATAATTATTATTATTATTATTATTATTCTAGTAAAACAATATACATTAGGGGACGGTAATGCACTTCATGCCTTCAAAACATGCATCAAACATTGAGCACCTACACAAACATTCACACAAACATTGATTATATTATTATATATTGTACATATTAATTTTATAGTTAATTATTTGTTTTTATTTTTTTTTGTCATGTGTTAGTTTGTAGATATTTTGTATGCATATATTGCGCAATAAATTTGATTAACTCTTATTATTATTCTAATAGATGGCGCTTTGTCCTATGGAAATTGGACAAAGCGCCGTCTATTATCATTTTAGACAGCGCTTTGTCCCCCTCCAATAGGACATTGCGCCGCCTTGTCAATTATTAAGGGTTCCAATAATGGGATCGTTCCAATTTTTAATATGTGTTTCATTTTTTTATTGCGCAAGTTGTGGTAAAGTATCAGGTATTTTTTTAAACACTTTTTAGAATATGACACATTCTTTTTATTATTAAAAAATTATTATAGACGGCGCTTTTCCACTTTATTTTTAACTGATGCTGTTTTGGCCTTAATTTAACTTAATTTAAAGTGTATTTTTTGTTATTCGATGTAAATACACCCCATTTACACATTACTGTGTATTTTTAGTAAAATCATGTAATTTTTATATTAAAAAAGGGCTTTGCCTTTCTTAATAAGGTACACTAAAAAATACGGGTATTTTAGTAAGAAAACCTTAACATCTTCTTGAATAGATAAGATTTCGATTTCGACTAGTTTTATTCGTTTTATAGAAGAACACCTTATATCTCCAAAACTATTAAAGATATCGTCTTTGCACATGTTTTATTCCATTTTGCATCCAAATTAGTTCTAGAAATATATACTTTTACAATATTCTGTATGGACTACTATATTTTAAAATGGACTACTCCTTAAAAATTGTGTGTGGAAAAGCTCCTAAGGTATTGTCAGGAATTGCCTGAAGCCTTAATGAATGTTGAAGATAGGGATTTCCAATAGGTTCGAATGATTTTTAACCTTAAACAGCCTGAGTATGGTTAGAATTTAATTATTTACAATTTGGGATTGAAATATTTTCTCTTTAGTTGCTTAGTGCAGATATCAATTGTAATTTTTTAAAAAAAAATCTATATTTATTTTTTTATCAGTTTGTCAATTATATTGGACACCAGGTAAACATTAGAATGTTTCCTTGAATTTTAATAACTCCAAAATTTAATCAAAATTGTTTATAAAGTTACTCAAACATTATGGAAAACCATAAAGCAGTTTCTCTGATTAATGCAAAGATGGGCATTGCATTTAGAGCAGGCAGTCTTTGGTTTTTTTTATCACAAAGATTTTTGCATCTCCCACTTCACTCTTTCACCATTGGCCAATGTCCAAACCCGTCGAGACGTACTGATTGGCATGGCATGCTGACAGCCGGACCTCTTTTACATTAACTGTGTTTGTGTCGCCATTTCTATCCCATTTTATAACAATATCATCATTTTTGAATACCTCACCTCGCGTGATTCGTCCTTTCCATCTTTGATCTGAGGCCCATTTAATAGGTATGTCAAACGTAAATGGTGAAGTCAATGGTTGTATCCTTAAATTTGCCAAAGCTGTAACATTCTCTTCGCCATTGCTCCACTTAACAATAACGTCATCAGGTTGCATTTTGATTTAAATCTAAAAAATATTGTTTAAATTATGCCTGATGTCCATTTTAATGGACAAACTAGAAGTGTGACACAATTTCTTGTCTATTGACGGTATGCTATATTTATATGACTTAACAAACTTAAATATATGTAATTGATACATAATAATTTATTCAAGTTCTTACCTTCAACTGCCTTTGCGTAGTAGC
>CABFPE010000590.1:73460-100960 GCA_900660155.1 Hofstenia miamia
TATATATATATATATATATATATATATTTAAGTGCACATGCAAATGACGTCAATTTATTTTAAAAGATATCAATCTTAAATTATCCACGTTATAAATTGGTTGCATATTCGCATTCATTAGCAAATCCTATAAATTTTCAAATTTCTGTAAATGCAAATCTAGTGGCTACCTTTTTTATTTAAGAATATTGTACAAGAAATCTGTGAGGAAAAATGCGAAAAAACCATATAACATAGTCACATAAGAATGGAATAAATCACATTTTCCATTTTTATTATTAATATTTTAGTTTCAAAAACTTCAAATGTTTTTGTGGAATCCACAAAACTAATTAACAAATTAAACAATTCTCTTCTGAAGTTTTATGGAATCCACCCAAATATTTTACAATTGAAACTGCAAATTCCAGAAAGTTTGTGGAATCTACAAAAATAGAAAATCGAAATGAAATTCTCTTCCAAAGTTTTGTGGAATCCACAAAAATAAACTAGCGAAATAGAATTTGGGGTTAACCAGGTGCGAACTTGAGGAAAGAATTATTTCGTTACAGCGTATGAGAATAAGTCATTTATCATCCAAGATTACTAGTTGGTTTTGATGTGAACAAAGGTGCTCTTTGGAGTGATAGTTGCTTGGCACAATTCTGCTTAAAACATGTGTTTGTTCTCCTGGTTTACTTTGACAGAACGATTGATTTTGAATGGCACTTTTCTGAGTCCCACCATGGTAATGGCCCAATTCATGGAATTGGTTGCACAATAAAACGCGTGATATTTAATAATGTTAAGTCCTTGTACTATCCTTCAAAACAATATTTCTCTTAAATGAGCCTAAAGAAATTCAATTCGGGCAATCTATTAAAGGCACTTCGAAAATTCAGGTATTCGTACCTTTAGTAAGAAAGAAATTTGTTACTTACATTATTTTGAGATCTCTTCTAATAGTACTGCCTTTCACCAGCAATATTATCAACGACCTAGTGATTCAATTGCTTGTGACCACCAGGAGGCTTCTGTGGATAATAACACTCATGGTTGTTGCCTTCTTCAATATTCGAAGGGTCAAGGGCGGTTATGTTGCCCAGTGTGTGACATATGGTTTCGTGAAACCTGCTTCCATGAATAGATTTCGTTATTATGCATATTCTTTTTGTTTGGATAGATTGTATAACATATTGTCTAGAGTGCCTGCATAGTTTATAAACACGATTTGCGCATTTATTCAAATCATTTTAATGTTTCTTCTATAAGAGAAACCCAGTAATAACTATTTCAATCAATGTTATCTTTACAGAATAAAATGGGATACCAATCACTTCTGTGAATTGAACATATCCCAATCACGAATTATAACAAATTATTTTCTTATTTGTTTCTGTGATAATATTTTATTTATGTTTTAATAAATATCTCAATGCATAACAAGAATGTTGCTCTGTTTGGACAAAATAGTCCTCTAAGATATTTTTGGCTTTTCTGTAGTTAATTAGTTTCATTTTTTGGTGGAAATAATCATCTTCACAGAATTTGTCGTACGTACATATGATAGAAATTGATATGATATCTAGAGAATATAAGAGCAATAGAGACACACAGCCCTATTCTAAGATGTAGCAAGACAATCAATTAAATATGTGCTCATTTTCTGTTATATAAAATGTTTGGGATATCCTCAGATAAAATGTTGCTCTATCAAAGCTAAAAAAACTATGGTGCCAAATTTTTCCAGAGTTTATTTTGTAGAATGCGTAAAAAGTTTGTAAATAAAATGGGCAAAAGAAAATTTTACTTGACTTTAAAAATAGCGAAAATTGGCATTTTTACAAAACTGGGCCATTTTTTGAGACTATAGCTCAGTTAGTTTATTTGATTTGCAAAATATATTGTAATTGTATACTAGATTTCACGCTTTCTTACAATTTCAATTTTTTGCCATTTTCTTTAAAAGCATTCTAAAATCTCAGTCGAACCCCAGCACACCGCAGATTCATCTTCGACTTCAACTCCTTTTAACAAAATAGAGAACAGGTTNATATATATATATATATATATAGACCTAGTATAAAAAGTATCTATGAGTCACATTTTTCCTTTTTACGTTGCAGTTCTTTAGTTAATTGTCACAATTTCCTAGGTTTTATCAATGTGAAAAATTGGTATTTTTGGTTAAGTAG
Organism: Hofstenia miamia; assembly: GCA_900660155.1. Lineage (NCBI taxonomy): Eukaryota > Metazoa > Xenacoelomorpha > Acoela > Hofsteniidae > Hofstenia > Hofstenia miamia. The sequence continues at coordinate 75,635 of CABFPE010000590.1, forward strand.
GATATTCTTAGATGGATATAGCTCAATCAGTTTTATTTGATTAGCAAATTTTTATACCCATCTATTGTATATCGATCGAGCTCAATTAAATATGTTCTCATTTTCTGTTATATAAAATGTTCCTCAGATAAAATGTTGCTCTATCAAAGCTAAAAAAACTATGGTGCCAAATTTTTCCAGTTTATTTTGTAGAATGCGTAAAAAGTTTGTAAATAAAATGGGCAAAAGAAAATTTTACTTGACTTTAAAAATAGCGAAAATTGGCATTTTTACAAAACTGGGCTATTTTTTGAGACTATAGCTCAGTTAGTTTATTTGATTTGCAAAATATATTGTAATTGTATACTAGATTTCACGCTTTCTTACAATTTCAATTTTTTGCCATTTTCTTTAAAAGCATTCTAAAATCTCAGACGAACCCCAGCACACCGCAGATTCATCTTCGACTTCAACTTCTTTTAACAAAATAGAGAACAGGTTTGAGGAACATGCTGTTTACTTGTTGTTTGCATTCCTTGTTTTGGTTTTCTTTCTTTTTATGTTTTGTTTTTGTTAACGTCCAGAGCTCATTTACTTCTTTATTTGTCTGTTTTTATTTACGTGTTCTGTCCTCTGTACATGTTTATACCTTTTTGTTTAGGAGTCCACAGATGCCTTGTTAGCATTTTCCTTCGTTTTTTGGTTGTTTAATACTCTTCGTTATACTTATGTTAATATTTATTAATAGAATGGTGCGTGAATAGTGACGGGTTTGAGGCAGTGCGGTGTTTTTCTGGCACAGTGATGATAAAAGAACGTGCACAAGTTTCTTAATTCTGATTACCATTTTTGTGTAGTAATACAAAAGCCACAAAATACCTTTAGTTACATTTTTAACATGCCATAATTTAAATTTAATACTTATTTTTCTATTGTTTTTTTAACATTGCTATTGAATTCACCATATTTCACTAAAGGTAAAAAATACAAAAACCGTGTTCAAATTAGTTTCACTTTAGCAATGTATAATTTCATAAAATATCTTTAAAATGGCTATATTTCTCATTTTTAGTTTCGCTTTTTGAATGAAATAATTGATAAAAAAATCATAGTATATTAACATGTTTTGTGCTGTATAAAAACCAAACATAACTCATAAAAACGTTTTATAAGAAAGATCATCGTTATGAGTGCTGCATATTTCTGTTATCACGAAGGAAAATCTAAGTTAAATGTTGCCAGTAATCATAATCACTAAGAGCAAATTTGTTTCTGCTTTAGATACCTTATATAAAAGCTGTGATCATTGTTTAATATCTCTCGGTGTGACATCACAATATCGGGTGTTTGAAAGAAGATAGCAATGGTGCGAAATAAGGTTAATTTTATGCCTTCAATACATAAAAACTGAATTGGGTAGTGAAAGCATAATATATTTTTGGGTCATCAAACTGTGCTGTACACACGCAATCGCCACAACTATATTTAATTTACTAGGCAGGACAATAATGATTTTCGAGTTGGGACTTTATTATATGTTTTATCAAGATTTTCATCCATTACTGCTCATCAGAAAGTTCTTAGTAAACCTAAATAATTGCAAATCTTTGGTAATTTTTGTTCTTCTAAAGTATTCAATAGATTAATCGATTTCCAATTATTGCAATATCAATTAAATATTGCTTACCCCGCAAATTGAGTAGAACAAATGCTTAAAATATATGTACTATGATTGTTATAGGCATACATTTCATTAGGAATGGGAGCATCTGTGCACTGTTGAGGGGAGGAACGTTCCCTCCCCCCCCCTCTGAGTGCGCTTCTGGCGTACAGCATTAAGGCATCTGCTTGCTGTGGCGCAATCATTTAATTATTTTTAGGCCACGGTTACACTACCTGATTGGTATCAAGAAAGGTTACAAAACTCACGTCACATAGCTAATCACAACAGAAATGTTTCAATGTGAAGCAATGAACGGCAAGGATTGGAAATTATTTATTGCAAAGAAAATAATTGGCAATAAAATAATTGCAATTATTTATTTTTGGCTTTAAAAAATAAAAATTATTTATTTTTTCAAAAATATTATTGTGACAATTATTGAAAATTATTTTTCGAAAAATTCTTAGATCTCAAATATCGTAAATATATAAAAAAAATTCAACGAATTAAAGATGACATTACGTTTTCAAGATTATATATAGAGTGTCTATGTATTAACTAACAGTAAGTTGATTTGCTAACAGCATTTCATTGGCTTATTTAACATTATTCGACCAAGGCCCGCCAATTGCCTTACCGTCCTCCACTGTTAAATTTTTAAATAATACTAAAAAAGTTATGGAACATTCTTAATATAACTTGTTGATTTTTACTAATTTTCATAGCCATTTTTCTAAATAGTAGCTCACTTAACGTAGGATGTAGTTATTTAATCAGGGGTAGAGTAGTCCTATTTTGCGAAACTCATAGTTTTGTGAGTTAGAAAAAAATTAGTGAAGTAACCAAGAAATTTTTGTTCGATAAATTAGAAATGAATTCTGATAAATTACTATATTGCCAATCGTCAAAATCAATATTAAAATTTAGTTATAAATTCTCCACATTTCTAGATTTGATGACGTTATCAAAAATAATAATGGTTAGGCTAAATAGGGTTAAATCATAATGTCTAACAGTGTAGTGGCTTTATTCATTCCTTGATTGTGTAGTTGTTAATTACCTAACGTCCATGGGAAATTTTGTAATAAAAATCCTGCAAGTCTTTGGAAAGCAAGTCAAGAAAAATGGGTTAATCGAATTTCAAGCGGGGCTCTGGTAAAACAAAGCTGAATGTTTGTTCATTGTAGCAAAACTAAATTGAAAATTGAGGTGTTCCTGAAAACAAATGGAGATTCTTAGGGACTGTAATATGTAGAGAAAATGCTAAGCTACTAGGGCATGTGCTATTGAAAATTTTAAATTGATTTCATTCTTTTCAATGTCGTTTGCGGAGTCTACAATAATTGTTTAAGTGTTCAAAAATAATTGCAATAATTTATTTTATTGATTTATCAATAAAAATAATTTATTGTTGCCCAACAATAATATTTATATTATTTATTTCCAATCCCTGATATCCATATTTGTATAAATATAAATTCATGCAATTAAGAATGAATTTCATTTATCAAAAAAATTATTAGGCAATCACTGCTTGCCTTGCTTACACGTACCAGCCGCCTATGGTTGCGGTTAACTATTTTCCTGATTTGAACCTGTTAAAAATGATGACATACTTTTAGTAACACTATACAATTGTTAATTTTCAAAATAGTATGTTTCTGTTGCCTGATGAGATTTGGTTGAAAATATTTACATATATTTCTAAGGCTGATCTCTGTAGTTCTATTTCAAAAGTGTCCAAACACTGGTATTATCTCAGCCTTGATAAACAACTTTGGAAACACGTTGCAATTTGTGAAACAGATTGTAAAATCTCGCTGAGATCGTTTCTTAACTTGGCTTACTACAAAGACTTATCTGGTGTTGTATACTTCTACGTGGAATGCCAACCTTTATTTGTAGATTATCTCTTAAATAAACTTGTTAATTTTGCTTGGAAAATCCAAACTCTAACTTTGATCAATTGTGAAAACCTGACTGACAAAGGGTTGTTTTATATATCAAGTCTTGTTCATCTGAAGCATCTAACTATATCACTTCCTTCACGAGTAACTGATGCATCTATTGTTCATATCACTGATCATTTAGTGGGAATTCAACGTCTGTGTTTATTCGACTGCGAAAATTTAACCGATGCTTCTGTTTTCGCAATAGGCCATTTGTCGAATTTAATGTCTTTGGAAATTTCAGATTTTGATTTTAGTAATAGTGCTATAGTTCATCTGTCACGAAATTTACGAAATTTGTCTCATCTTCGAATGTATTCATATATGCATGAGGATCTACCATCCATGTGTTTTAGTAATTTAATTTCCATTGAACTTACAAGGCTTACAGAAAGAGATGATTCAGATTTGGCAATTTTAGTAAAGAACAACCCTAACCTAAAGTACTTAACGTTAAAGCGTTGTGATATTACAGGTGGTTTTATTTACCAACAGCAAAATCTTAAAACATTAAAAATGCCATTTTGTAGTTCACTCGATAAAGATTTCTATGATTACTTCAAAGGTGATGTGTATTTCGAAGAACTTGAAGTCCATGTAAACAACTTTTGTGATTTCTCTATCAGCTTCCATTCTGTAAAGAGACTTTCAATAAGATTTCTTCCAGACTCTTTATTAAATTTTTCAATGAATTTTACTGCATACAGATTTTTAAAGTCAGAGAGCCTCGTTGATTTGTATCTATGGTCATTCAGTAAAAAAAGTATTCATCAAACCTGCTTGGAGTATATATTCGCAACCTGTAAAAACTTAAACAAGCTCCACTTATCAGGTATTCAATTCTCGAGTTCCAAAAGCTTAAACCTCATGGAAAACATGAGTATTCGTGAATTTCAGGCTCTCGAATTTGAAAAGGTTGATGAGTTGGTGTTTCTAAAGATAGCCCTAGCCCTGCCTAATTTATGCTCAGCTAGGTTTTCAAGCATTTTGTATATTGATATAAAAATGCTGCAGATTTTGTGTGGCCAATGCAAATATCTTCAAAATTTAGATGTAGATGAGAAGGACTTTTTCTTTAACGTGGCCTTTATGGAGAATTTTAAGCTAGAGCATTCGAACGTGATTGTTAAAACGAGGCAACGTATATTTTAATGAAAATATACATATTTTTGTTTTCCTTCAAAATAAATTATTGTAGTTTGTCTTCATATCTTCAATGCTACTAATCCTTCTTATTAATAAGTAGAAGGTATTCCGAAAATAACTGAAGTTTTTACTTACTATATTCTTTCATATCTTTATATATTGTTGCAGTTTGCCATATATTTATGGTGCTATGTATCCTTCTTATTGCTAAGAAATCCGTGAAGTGGTTACTTTTTTTATCATAATTATACACGTACAATGGGATACTATACCATCCATTGAACCCAATTACTAATTACAGTATCTGCTTAAGTATAATTAGTTCCATGAGTATGGTTACCTTAGAAAAACTGTTTCGCAGACTTTTAATTATTTTGCATGTTCGACTTTTCAAGAAGTGAATGCATTATGAAAATACTGTTTTATCTTGGTTTTTTCAAGTCCTTAAAAAGATCTCGTTTTCCAAAATAAGGCCGAAACCCACATTTCTTAATTTCAAAATTGTTCATTTGCTCATTTATACGAACGCATTGATGACCTTGAAGAAAAGACATGGTCATTCTAATTAACCAATCGGGGAAATTTAATTTAATTAGCTTCTTGTAGACAGTGTTATGGTCTGCTTTATCGAAAGCAGCTGTGAAATCTATAAAAAAACATTCAGATTACGACAACTGGGTAGTCCAAAGCTTTTGTAGCATAGTCAAAATGCCAAATTAGGTAATATATAATTGAGCGCCCTTTTTGATATGCAAACTGGTGTATGTTAGATAGGGAATGGAAATTATGAATAAAGTGCTGCTTAATGAAAAATTCGATGCATTTACTTAATGAGATTTTAAACCAACAAGCCTTAACTTTTTCATTACTTTAGGAATATGAATCTTTGGCACAAGGGTGATGACCTGTTGCTTGACTGTATTCGGGAAGCGTTGACTAGAAAAAATGCATAGAATGATTAGATAATATGCATTAGCACATCGTTTAATTAATCTTGGTCGGAACACCAAGAGGATCAGTAGACTTCTTCGGGTTTATTTTTAAAAAGTGAAAGTATACTTCATGCCATATTGGCGGAATACTCGAACCAGTAACTGAAACAAAAATTCTGAGATTAGCAGACACGTGTTTTAAGAAGAAATTCTTTAGTTCGCAGGCAATATTAAAATCATTCTGTGGATTGGATAAGTCATTTATATTCTTACAATTAACAGCTCTTTTAGTGTTATTGGTTACACTGGCAAACTAGGTTCCATGCAGATCTGCTATCATTACCATTATCCTTGAAATACTTTTCTAAGTAGGCTTGTTGTAATTTTATTTGTATGACGATGTGTGGATGAATGCGATTTAATTCAGTGGTCCTTCTGATTTCCTAAATAATCTACACCAGTTTAGGTGGCACTTCGGATCTTTTGATTTTAGTCATGCCTGCTGCTAGTGTTTCTCTTGCAGACTTTCAGAATTCTGTGGTTGGTGCATTAAAGAAAGACGTCATTATCTCTGCTTCGCCAAGCTGTCACCTCCCTGTACAGTTCACACCAGTCTTCCAACGTCGGTCCTTCCAATGTTGTCTTGTCATCCTTGTCAGACTCCCTTGCTAAATTCACCTTCGACGTCTAATCCATGTATTTTCAAATGTTCTCATACTGTGCTTCTGCCTCTCATAACATCCTAATCATCCCGCCCCACATTCTTCTGCTGTTGCTCCCTCTCCTGTGCTGCCCCCTGAAGAGTCTGTTCCACCGCCTACTCATCGCCATCATCGTCCTCGTCACATCCTTGGTACTAGTTCTTCCTGTCAACTTCCTGCTGTCCCGATTAGTTCTCTTCCTCATCCTCCTCGTAAAGCTCCCATCTATATTTGCCATTCTGCTAACTCTGTTTCAGCTTCAGATGTTGCTGATAACTTCTGATCCTCATCACTCCAATTTCATGACGTCCTTCCCATTCCACCACGTACAGATTCTCCATTCTTATTATTACATATTGTCTGTAATCAAGAGTCTCATTGTGTTCTCATGGATCCTGAATTGTGGTTGGATGGCCTCTTGATCTGATACTATCGCCTCTCTGATTCTAAGCGCAAATCTTTTGGCCTATGTCCCCAACTTCGTGATTGACTACCTTACCTAGATCTCCTAGCTTAAAGCTTTCTCATCGCAACTCTAGATTCTCTTTTTTGCTTGCCAATGCTTGCAGTCTTGTCTCAGTTTTTACAACTACTTCTTGCAATCTCCTGTTGACTTCATTTTCATTACTGATACCTGACTTGATCCCTTCTGTTGCTTACAGTGTTGTTTTGTCGAACTCCACAATTAAAATTCTCTCCCATATGGATCGCTCTAATGGTCGTCATGGTGATGTTCTCATTGCCTCACCTCGCCCTAACTTTGACATCCACCTCCTCTTCGTTGATTCTTTTTCCTTTGATTTCTGTTCCGGCTGTGCTGTTGTTCTCAGTGATCCCATCGTTTCTTTTCTCTGTTTTTACAGCCCGCGTTCTAGCAGTCCTTTTCGTGTTCCCCTCGCTGATTTTTCATGATCATTCTCTCTCTCTCTCTCTTCCTCTCTCCCAACTTAGATTTTCCACTCCTCCTCATCTTCTCATCTGTGGTGACTTCCACCTTCTTAACGTTTGTGCACTTCACTCTAATGACGTCTATGATTCCGCTGTTTTGGATCTTTTGCTTCCTACTCTCTTGAACAACTTGTATTTTCTCATACTTCCTGCTCCTTCCTCCTTGACTTGGTTTTGTGCTCTCACCCTGATCACATTTTTTACACCTCTGTGGTCCCTGTTCTGGTTAAACTGTCTGATCATCACTCAGCTTCAATCTGTATATCTTTTCTATTACCCATTCTGCTTCTCCAGGTGCTCCTTAACAGTGACTTTGCATCTCTAAATGCTGCTCTCTCTCTCTCTCTCTCTCTCTCTGCATTCCCCATTTTTAACACTCTTTCTCTGCTGATGACTGGTACACCTTGCTTCAATAAGTTATTTCTTCACTTGTTCCTCATTGTCGTAAAAAGCGTGTTTCTCTTCTTGTCTATTTCTCGTTTCTTACTTTACACTCTCCTTGAAGATATCTTCTCTCACAGAAGACGTCATCAACTTTATGGAACTCGACAAAATCTCTCTGCTGTCCAGCTTCTCATCTGGATCTCTTCAAAACTCTTATTCTTTCTTGAATTCCCCGCATTCCACTCCTGACTTCCCCAACTTGAAATATAAACTTCTTTCTGCTCACTTGGATCTGGACAAAGCTGATCTCTTCAATTCCTTATTCCTCCTAGAATTTCTCTGATCCTGTTTCTCTCTGCTCTAGTCCACCTGCCACCTTCCTGCTGATTCAGCTATGTGAGATCGTCTTCAATGCCCATGATATTTGCCTCATGCTTAAGTCCTGCAAGTTGTCTGGTCCTTGCTGTCCTGACTGCGTCCCATCCTTTTGAACCTCCGCAATTCTTTCCATCCATTTGAAGCATCTCTTCTCTTACATTTGCTCCTCTAAGCATTTTCCGCCTTGCGGAAAAACATATTGGATTTCTTCTCTGTTAAAATCCAATCAGTTTCCTTCCTCTCAAGTCACTTTATACCGTCCTATAGCTATTTTTTCCCGGCTGTCAACTATCTATGAGCGCCTTGTCTTTCATTATGTTTTCCTTAAAATTCGTCACCTCATCTCTTCTTCTCAACATGGTAATTTTCCGGGTCGTTCTACCATCACTAACTTGTTCACTTTGATTGTAAACTGCTATTTTCACCCTGATCATAATGATCCTGGTTGCATTATCTTTCTTGACATTTCTGAAGCCTTTGATGCTGATTTCATCCAACTTTTCCAGTCTTTCCTGTCCAATCGTCGTCAGTGTGTCAAAATCAACTATTCTATTTCTTCTCCTGCAATTGTCTCTAGTGGTACTCCTCAAGGTTCTGTGTTTGCTGTTCTTCTCTTCCCTCGTTGCTATCAATGCCTGTCATCAATATTTCCTACTGTACAACAATGAGACTGCGATTTTCAACTTTGGTAGTTTTTTGCTTCCAATATAATATTACCTCTGATCTTGAGCTTTTGTCTACTTAATCTTCCGTTAACCATCTTCATTTTAGCCCAAGCAAGGCATGTGATATTTCCTTTTCTATATCTCCCCCTTTTGATCTGCCTCCCCTTGTTCTCTTTTCTCCTCATCTTGGAGTTCAGCGCGCTACAAACTTAAATTGATCTGGACATGTGTCATTGTGCTTCTGCAATGCTAATTCCTCACTCTTTGCCCAATGCCGCAATGTTTCCTTTAATTTCCCAGCTTTTGTGAAACTCTCTTTGTTCATGTCTATTTCTCGCGTCATTCTTCTCTATGCTTCTCCCTGTTGTTGGCCTTCTTGTGCTTTGTTCCACTCCATGGAACGGTTCCAGAAGCGTGCTTTCAAATGGATCTCTCACTTGCAATGCAAAGACGCTCTTCTCAAATTCTCCAATTTCCCGCTATCACTCTACTTCCATTTCTGCGACCTCCTCCTGTTCAATCACTTAATCTTTTTGATTTCATAAAATTCTCTAATTCGTGCTCCACTTGTTCTGATGATGTTGACACTTTCTCCATTCGTCTTCCCAAGAAACATCGCATCCTTCACTCGTTTTTCAATCCTACTTGTATTGCTGCTAATTACATATTGACTCTCAACCCTCCAACTGCCATTGATTCTTTTTCCCGCCGGTGAGCTTCAAGAAATCTTTGATGTCTTTAATTTTTGCTCAGCCCTTTTCCAACTTCGCCTACTCTTCCATCTGCTCCTACTTTATTGCCTGCGACTTGTTGCCGTAAAACTTGACTTGTTTTTATATTTTTGTAGTGTTTGTCTTCAGCGGCTATTAAAGTCATTCATTGTTATTTATTATTATTATTTTGATATCCACGGTTTTTGTTTGGGAAAGAATGTAAAAAATGATCTATTAGATTCTATTGCGAAGGATATATATGCATTTATTGCCTTAGTATGTGAGTCAAAATTTGGTGACTCGAAAATGGACCAATCACTGCATTCTGAAGTACTTTGAATACGATCAAGACTCTCACAATTCAATATACACTTTCGAATAGGGGGTTGTCTTCGATGGTTTAGAGGTTTATATGTTGGCGAAGCAAAGAACATATTGTGATCAGAATGAACAACAGCATCAGAGATTAATGACGGCACCACAACAAATCAATGTCATAGCAATTATTTATATTACAAGGAGTTGGCAAACTAACAGAAGCAAAGATTGTGAAACTTACTAATTATTATGGCAAGGCAATAAAAACAATCTCAAGGACCTCCAGTCTATGAAAAGGAGTATTTATGCAACCATTCAGCTCTGTACATCAACAGACAAACAACCAAACCATTCTTGGTGTCCCACTGGAGAAACACTTAGGTGTGTTTTTACAACAGACCTCAAGCAAAACAAGAAATACCTCCTAAACATACATCAAAGAAATTTATTTCAAATGATGTATTTAAAGCTATTATGCAAGTATACCAGAGACTTTCAACTTCAGAGCTTTTATCCAGGTGTCTCAATGGTGGAACACAATGGCAATGAGTCATTCAATCATCTTTTATGGACCAAGTGTCCTAAATCAAAGTTTTGTGGATTAAAAAAGTTAAAGTTGGGTATTTTCCAGGCTGTTTCAAGTTTTAGTAATGGTCTTTTCTACTCTTTTTCAAATCAACTCAAACATATTGCTATCAAGTCAAACTCTCCACATTTTTTAAATCACTTAACTAGAAAAGATTGAATAACAGTGCAAGAAGATGCCTTGAAAAGATCTATTAGATTCTATTGCGAAGGATATATATGCATTTATTGCCTGAGTATGTGAGTCAAAATTTGGTGACTCGAAAATGGACCAATCACTGCATTCTGAAGTACTTTGAATACGATCAAGACTCTCACAATTCAATATACACTTTCGAATAGGGGGTTGTCTTCGATGGTTGAGGTTTATATGTTGGCGAAGCAAAGAACATATTGTGATCAGAATGAAAAACAGCATCAGAGATTAATGACGGCACCACAACAAATCAATGTCATAGCAATTATTTATATTACAAAAAAGTAGTCCAGAATGGCCTTATTTCTTGTTGGCTTAGATATGTGCTGTTTAAGAACTAGATATGTCATTGCATTTATTGGAGCATGATTAAAATCACCAGTAACTGAGATATAACTAAGAGGTTGTTTATTTAAAATGCTATGGATAATCTGCGAGAGGATATGTTGGAACGAAATGTTGCCACTTGAAGGTAATTAAATTCCTATGAGCCACATCAAGCTAAATTCACGCGAAAGATAACGGCGTAGCTGTGGGATTAAACATTCGTTGTCACCAGTAGATAAAAGACTTGAAAAATCATTAGTACGATCGTGCATTTGGGTACACCATGAAAGACTGACATATGCAAGAATGCTTCCACCTTGGGCATGTTTAGAGATTCTATTTTTGTGTATGGAGCATAATTGCTTAATTCAAAAAAACCATCGCATAACCAAGATTCAGTAATGAGGATAATATCCGATTTATAATAAGATACAGTAAAACTTAGATCAGTTACTTTGTCTCGAATACTGAGGCCATTTCCTCTAAAAACCGAGGGTAATCCTGAGCGTGGTAGGCAGACGGTAAATTTTACGTTTTTATGATAAAGCTCCAAATTTCGTATTTTTAGGTGTTTTTCGATTAGCTCCACATTGAATAAGATCATATCGTTTTTGAGTGTGCATGGTCCTTAGGTGAAAGCGCTCTTAATATTAATATTTTCTGAAAATAGGTTTTAATTTTGTAAGCGTGTCTAAGAATTTTTTTTCCCAAATGCTTCTAAATTTGGCCACAATTGTTCGTGTTTTCTTTTCCTGACATCTACCAAGGCGGACAACATCGTCAATTCTGATATCGTTTATGCTTATATGACTTAGAGTATCATCCAGTTGATTTTTGTCATTTTGCTGTCTTAAAGTTAGCGACTTGTATTTGCTTTCAAGAATGCCACTAAAACGTAATGAAGACATGTAATTCTCATTTTCCTGTTTTTGTAAACTCACGTTTATTAGATGTTGGTTTACACCTTTTTCTAGACTGTCTAGCTTAAGATCGAGGTTTTATTTCAAATCTTCAAAAAAACTTAGAAGACGTAGGTGCCATTCCTACCTCCTACGTGCCACTGTGGCTAGCAGCAGAGCCCGCGATATTACTGACTATGATATGCTTCAGACCAAATGTAACGCACTCATTGCAGAAAGTGATCACGTTGTTACGAATATTTTTAAGAGATTTGAACACTGAACTTTTAAAACCAAAACACTCATGGTTCCAATGAAATGTGGAGCCGCATGAAAAACAATTGTATACATCAGCTTCATTTATGCTTTGACAAAATGTCTTGCATGTGAAGTTTAAACATAGTGTTGACATATGTTTTAATTACCAGTTACGAATTTTCTAAAATAGCGGCTTTTTGTTGTCGAATATGATTTTAAAATGAACACTGTAATTATGATGAATAAAACGCATGCAATAGCTGGCATGTTGGCCTACATTTCTGAGATGATATAATTTTATAACGCCAGAAGCCATTTCATGTTTTTCACAGAAAATTATCAAATTTTAATTTTTTGTCAATTACAGCTCCTAAATATATAACAGAATCACTTTGTTTTATCTACATTGTTAACAATGAATTTGATAGTTTATTTTTATTACCGAATTGGACAGAATACAAAAATTGTGTTTTTTTCAATATTAATTTTTAATTGATTGGATGTGAAATAGCTAGGAAGATTTTCAGCATCAATTTTTAAATGTTTCGTGCCTCAAATGCGTCATCATCTGTATGTATGAGGCAAGTACTGTCAGCAAATATTTCACTATGATTTACATGTTCAGTGTTCATTCTAGTCCGCGCACACAGGCTATCAAGCGGTGCGCTGATAGTTCTAACTGTTCGTCATTACGGTGAATGATAGAACGTGGTGAGGGACTTACACTTTGTCCATTTTATTCGTTTCGCAAATTTATAAAACCTATTTTTTACTGAATTTATTTTTTGCCTTGCCTCAAAATAGATAATTGTAGTTCGACTACATATTTTCAATCCTATGAACCCTCTTTAGATGAAAAACAATTGTATACTCAGCTTCATTTATAACTTGTAACTTTTTTCACAATAAAGATATCAACATAGTGTTGACATATGTTTTAATTACCAGTTACGAATTTTCTAAAATAATGCGGCTTTTTTTTGTCGAATATGATTTTAAAATGAACACTGTAATTATGATGAATAAAACGCATGCAATAGCTGGCATGTTGGCCTACATTTCTGAGATGATATAATTTTATAACGCCAGAAGCCATTTCATGTTTTTCACAGAAAATTATCAAATTTTAATTTTTTGTCAATTACAGCTCCTAAATATATAACAGAATCACTTTGTTTTATCTACATTGTTAACAATGAATTTGATAGTTTATTTTTATTACCGAATTGGACAGAATACAAAAATTGTGTTTTTTTCAATAAATTTTTAATTGATTGGATGTGAAATAGCTAGGAAGATTTTCAGCATCAATTTTTAAATGTTTCGTGCCTCAAATGCGTCATCATCTGTATGTATGAGGCAAGTACTGTCAGCAAATATTTCACTATGATTTACATGTTCAGTGTTCATTCTAGTCCGCGCACACAGGCTATCAAGCGGTGCGCTGATAGTTCTAACTGTTCGTCATTACGGTGAATGATAGAACGTGGTGAGGGACTTACACTTTGTCCATTTTATTCGTTTCGCAAATTTATTTTTTACTGAATTTATTTTTTGCCTTGCCTTAAAATAGATAATTGTAGTTCGACTACATATTTTCAATCCTATGAACCCTCTTTAGTTATTAGGGAGCTCTATTGTCAAAATTAGAGAAAACTTGTAACTTTTTTCACAATAAAGATATCATTATTTTTATACCTAATTTATAAAAGTTCATTTTCAACTATTTATTGATTTAATGCAAATGATATTTCCCCAAATATTTGAAATATTTTTTTAATAATTTTAATTATAATTATTTTAATATTTTTTCCTTAGTTTTTTGTATTTGTAGACTTCTTTTGTATATATTTATTTGTAAATATTTGTGTAGATTTGTAAGTAAATACATCCACTATAAATAAAGTGAAACTATTGAACATTAATTGTTGCTGTTTTTGTTGTTCACAAAATTCTTTATTATACATTTTGAGTTTTTTTAAAATGATATGCTTGAAGCAAATACCACAGGTGCACTTCATTACGTTCATTATTGAGAAATTTTGTAGGTTTTTATTATTTTTTATTTAATATAATCTAAAGGATAATATTCTTTTAGTGATACATTTCTTGATGAACGAAGATATTTGTTCCCAAAGTTTCTATCTCTTGCCCAGTGAAATCTGGGTGAAGATTTTTTCTTTTTTTCCAACAACATTTTTGTGTGCAACTATCGCAAAGATTTCAAAGCTTTGGAATACACTTAGTCACGATAAAGAACTTTGGAAGAGTGTTTCTATTGTAAATATGGCAAACCGTAGACTTTCGAAGAAATCATTCTTGGATTTGTTTTTACATAGAGACTTATCTACTACTTCTTCCTTTTTTGTGGACGGACAAAACTTTTTTTCAGATTATGCTTTAAGAAAGCTTACTAAAATTAATTGTAATCTGCGAACTCTCTCCTTAATACATTGTTACAACCTTAGTAAAAAAGGATTTCTCTGTATATCAAGACTTACAAACTTAGAGAATCTTACAATCATGGATTGTCCAGAATTATCTGATGGATCTATTGCTCATATAACTGATCATTTATTGAGTTTAAAAAGTTTGCGTTTGCATAAGTGTTTGTCTCTCACTGAAGACGCCATTTATGAAATTAGCGATTTAGTTACAATAACTTACTTGGATATTTCGCTGTTGGATTTCCCCTCCGAGGCCATTGTAGAACTATCTCGTCGCTTAGAAAACTTAAACTATTTGCGAATTCTATACATTTGTGATGCTAAGTGTGAAGAATTTTTATCTTCCCTGCGTTTTACGAATTTAACCACAATCGAATTTTCATTTCTTCTTGATTATCACGACCCTGGATTTTCCCTTCTGGTAAGAAACAACAAAAATCTAAAGAATATAAATTTATACCGAAGTAAGATCGAAGGTAGTTTCATTTTTGGAACCAAATCTTTAAATAAACTTAATTTAGGATTATGTGAATATCTTAGTCGCTCGTTTTATGGTTTTTTTGGAACAGACACCCAATTTGAAGAACTAGATATTACTCTTAATATTAATTGCGGTTTCGCTGTCAATTTCTCTTCCATAAAGAGGCTGAAAGTGAGTTTTGACAACGAAACGTCGTTGAATATGTTAACAGATTTAGAAAAATATATTTTTTTGAGATCAACCAATCTTGTTGAATTGGACGTTATGTCACTTGTTACTGAAAGTCTTGATTCAAAAGTTTTAGAAATTGTATTTGCTTCTTGCAAAAATTTATTAAAACTTAGCATTTTTGCTGTACATTTTCAAAGTTCCAGTAGCTTACAACTTTTAATAAATAATAGTATTAGGGAATTTCGTGTAAATTCATTTATTAATTGTGATGAATTGGGTTTTTTAAAGTTTTCTAAAGCCCTGCCAAATTTGGTTGCAGCTCAATTTCAACTAATTACAAAACTTAGTGTAGCAATGCTCAACGTTTTGTGCGACAACTGCAAGTATCTCAAACATCTATGTGTGTATGATACAAGAACTTTATCAGACACATCAATAAATGTATTTAAAAGTGAGAATCCCCATCTTTGTTTTACGCACGACAATTTCTAATTTTGGTGAAATTATTTTTGTACATATCTTTAGCAGGAATCCTTTTTATTTTGATTGTAATCAAGCTTTTTAAAATAGCGATTGTGTGTATTTATTTTTGTTTATTCAGTAAATAAAGTCAAGTTCGTTTAATACGGATATTTGTTTAAACCGGTTGAATTTGAAAGTCCCAAATTTTCTGCCTATCTATTCCATAATATATGCTAAAAATCCGGATATTCGCCTATTCCCGATGATTTTTCTCTCTGATTCCATAAAAATCCGGATTAATGTATTTGTTACAGATAATCAAATGTATGTTTGTTTCATGCCGTCTCATTACTTACTTACTGAATACTAGGAAATAAAAGCTTTTATATTAGCTATGAGCCGCCACGCACTAGAGTCTTAATTAATTTACCGCTTTAAGCGCATGAGTATCTGTTACATTACCTACCTACTCTATACCACAACTGAGCTAAACGCGCGAGGGTGGCAAGCAAACAATGAGATTAGTGAAAGACAGACTGACTACTGCTGCACACGAACTGCTCACCTCTTCTCTGTGTTGCTTAATTATCGTTTCCTTTGCTATCAACCGCCTAATTGCGGTTAATCACCCATTGGTTCTTTTGATCACTCTTGACATATTGAATGTGATGGCTTATTTCACATTCTTTATATAGTACCTACTTTATACTTTTTACTTTATTTCATACTTTACAATTCTCGTTTTAAAATACATTATAACCATATATTTCTATATGCCTTTACCAACTACGTACATGCATTCTTATTAATTCCTATAATCCGGATAAAATTTTCAGTCCCCAGGAATCCGGATTAAACGAACTTGACTGTAGTTTCTTTATCACTAGGTGTGGTCTGTTTTCAAGAATTTTCCCTTAAATCTGCTGTTCGCATTTTTAGTACTATTAAATGAAAAATATTTATTTATCATTGTAAGCAAATGTTTGTAAATGTTATCTTCAGTGATGGTCATTCTTCGAAAAATCAATAAATTGATGTGGTTAACAGGATAAGTTTTCCTTTATGACTTTTCTTTATGTAAGAGAATACAGTGTAAACTCAAATTAGCTCGAGATAATTTCGTAATGGTAAACTTACGACCTCCGAAAATGTTGGTAAGTTTCGCGGTTAAGAAAGCTAATCGTGTAAACGAATATTTAGTATTCCTTATGGATTTTTGTATGTTAATGAGAAGTTTGATTGGAGGAAACCTATTTCAACTTAAAATAAACCAATAGCATTGCTCACTGTAAATGCCCATTCAATCAAAAGCATTTGCCAGCGGCATTACATAATAAAATTGATATAGTAAGCACGAAAAGTCCTTAAGAGAAAACACCATGTTGACGCAATGACATTTTGTTAATGAGACAATTATTTCGTTAATGAAAACAAGGTCATTAGGAAAAACTTATTGTGTAAAGGGCGCTTAAGCTTATCTCAAACTAATTTCCTTTTGCACGATAAGTTTTCCTTACATAAGGGAAACTTATCGTATAAACGGGCCTTAAAGTGCATTTTTTCACGAGAGTGCTCCGACATAATTGCTTGGCCGTTTGCGCGCCACTCCTGGCCTTTGGTAGCATGTTTTCACGAAAGCACTTCGGTCATTTTTAAGAAGTGCGACCGTGCTGAGATAATTTAGCTTTGCGTGCTTTATTTCAGCGTGTTGATTTTCCGC
Source organism: Hofstenia miamia (assembly GCA_900660155.1). Classification (NCBI taxonomy): domain Eukaryota; kingdom Metazoa; phylum Xenacoelomorpha; order Acoela; family Hofsteniidae; genus Hofstenia; species Hofstenia miamia. Next base: position 92,957 of record CABFPE010000590.1, read on the forward strand.
TCTGAAAAATAGCACTGTAAGGCATTTGAGTAAACTTGTGAATGAAAATCAACCAATAAAATGTCAGGATGATATTTGGATCGCTCACGTGGAAACACATGGCCACTCTGAAATATTCTAACCAATGAAATAGCCCTACGAATTTCAGAGGCTCTCCTGAAATCAAACATTTTTGCTGTGGTAATAGGATAGAATTTCGGCTGTAGCGCGCTCGTGAAAATGCACTATTTATGGACATTAACGGATTAAAAAGATAATGGGTCATGCCAATACCATATACCACCAATATTTCTTCTTAATAGACAGGATAGTTAATTGGGGGAAATCAGCGTTGGTCAGGATGGCAACACCACCATGTTGCCCTTCCAAGCGGCACGCTTCAGAGATGAGTAGATAGTTGTCAAAAGAAAGACAATTTTCCTTAGAGTGCCACGTTTCATTGATACAGAAAACATCAGGTATGTGAAGACTAAACATTTTCCTGGCATTGAAGCGTTTGTCAAGAGTCATAACACCACGGGCCTTTCTACAGAGAATGGATAGTCAATTATTTGTCTGGACAAGAGAGTTATTGTTGTAAAGTTTGAGATCTCTAATCTTTAGATTTTCACGAGGAACGCCTTGATTTATTAAATACTATCTTTGTTTTAGGATAATTTGTTCAATAGCCTATTCTTTTTGCGATAGTAGGGGTAAGATAATAATACCGAATGTGCTGTACTGTTTGGACTCAATTGCTTTGGATAAAATGAAGGAACTTGTCGAACTGTAATCTAATTAAACTGTGTAACAACAATATATAAAAAAGGAAGTAAGAAGGTACCAAGTAATTATAGACCTGTAAGCCTAACCAGTATTGTAAGCAAAATTATGGAGAAAATCATCAGAAAGCATATTGTCCGTTTCATGAAACAAAATGGCTTCTTCAGCAAGAAGCAATTTGGTTTCCTTAAGGGAAGATCAACAACTTTACAACTACTAAATGTCATTGATAAATGGTCAGAGGCCCTGGAGCAAGGATACAACATAGATTGTGTTTACTTCGACTTCATGAAAGCTTTCGATACTGTCCCACATAGGCGGCTCATTGGCAAACTTGAGAGCTACGGAATTTGTGACCAGATAACCTCCTGGGTAAGAAGCTTCCTAGAAAACCGGAAGCAATGTGTGAGTGTAAACGGCTACAAATCCAGTTATGAGAATGTTACAAGTGGTATACCTCAAGGCAGTGTCCTAGGCCCAACCTTATTTGTCATATACATAAATGACCTCCCGGATTTAGTAAAGTCACAAATATTTCTATTTGCTGATGACACTAAGATCTTCCATATCATTAAGTCACCCTTGGATTGTAAACAAGTTCAAGAAGATATAAACTGTCTCCAAGAGTGGAGTGACATCTGGCTATTAAAGTTCCACCCTGACAAATGTAAATGTATGACTGTAAGCAAAACTGGATCGGTTACCCCAGAATCCCCATACTGTATGAAGTCCTCTAGTGGAACTACAAACCTGACCCAGGTCACCCAAGAGAAAGACATTGGAGTAACTTTCCAGAGTAACTTTAAGTTTGATGCCCACATAAATGAAAAAACTGCTACAGCAAATAAAATGGTCCGTCTGGTGAGGCGCTCATACAAATATTTAGAAAATGTAACCTTCTGTCCACTCTATAAATGTCTTGTTAGAACTAATTTTGATTATGCATCCTCAATATGGCACCCGTTGAAACAAATGCACATAGAGGTTATTGAGGGGGTACAAAGAAGGGCAACTAAGGAGCTACCTGGTTTAAAGGATATGGAGTACGAAGATCGGTTGCGATATCTCAAGCTACCCACCCTGTCTTACCGTCGTTTAAGGGGAGATATGATTGAGACTTACAAAATTCTGCATGGTGTGTATGATCATGAGGTGGTACCTGTACTAACACTAGCATCTGGGGTCTCATGCCGAAACACTCGGGGGAACTCATTAAAACTTTTTAAGCGGCGTGGTAACAATACGCGTAGCAACTCCTTTCCACTTCGTATTATAAACCCATGGAACAGTTTTCCGGATTATGTAGTTATGGCAACTAGTTTAAACTCATTTAAGAGTCGTTTAGACAAATTCTGGAATGGCATATCAATCCTTTATGATTACAAAGCCCCACTTGACCTGCAAAGTTCAAGTTTGAATTTCAATGAGCCGGAACCGGACAAATAGTATTAATAACATTTGAAACTATATACTGAAACTGAGAAGTCAACAAAGAAGATAGTGAACAGAAGTGACATTAGTAGCACATTAATTTGGTGCTTGTCGTCACTACAAACATCAAGTAACATCAAGTAAGTAAATAGTTAAACTCCATCGGCTGTTCTTTTCTTTGTATTTTTATTATATGTTTTAGCAGTTCAAAGAGGTATAATTCATATATATTGAGTATATCACTATCCAAGAATAACTGTTTTGTCGAATCTTTCGTGTTTTTAAAATGTATTGTTCTTATTTTTTTTTTAATTTTGAAAATAGGCAGTAATGTGTTATAAGTAGTACCACCATATAGCATTACTCCATATTGAATTATAGGTAAAATGTAAGTATTGTAATAGTTTAATGTTACATAATAAAATGTCTCAATTTCATTAACATACCACATAATTTAGATAGGTTCTTACACAATTCCGAAATATGATTAGCAAAAGTGAAATACTTGTCTACTATAATTCCTAAATATTTGTGTGATTCACAAATTTTAATTCATAACCAGATACCTCAAACCTCTGCAATCCCTCGGTCTCCTTAAAGAAATTTAGTTGCATCGTTTTTTTCACAGTTTAATGAAAGTTTTTTATAGCAAAGCCAATCCTGTAGTGTATCTATATTCAGCTGTAAATTGTTAAACAATGTTTGTTTATCATAAGAAGCAGAATGGAGATTCGTATCATCAGCAAAAAGTGTAGTCGATGCATTTAAATGAGTTGGTAAGTCATTAATATATAATAAAAACAGAAATGATCCTAAAATCGATACTTGAGGTACACCATATTTTATCTCTTTCAAGTAAGATTTATTAGAGTCGTCACATACATATTAATAACGCTGATTAAGATAATTTTCAAATAGTTTGAGTATATGACCCCTTACACCAAAGTTATTTAGCTTATTTAATAATAATTTATCATCAATAGTGTCAAACGCTTTTTAAGTCAATAAAAACGCAAGACGATCTTTTAAATTTCTTACATTTTCAAAGAATTTCATTAATGCTAAAGTACTATTGTGATTTTTCTAAACCCAAATTGATTAGAATTGATTAATTTATTTTGTTTACATAACTAACTAATCTATTGTATATAAGTCTTTGAAAAATTTTGCTAAAACAGGTAATAGTGAAATTGGTCTATAATTTGACGGTTTGCATATATTTCCACTTTTATGTATAGGTATTATCTTAGCTTTTCATTTTTTCTGGAAATACGGAGGTTTGTATGCAGAGATTAAATATATCTGTCAACAGATTTAAAAGTATTGGTGATAAGGCTTTAATTACTTTAGATGATATGCCATCAGAACCTGTTGATGACTTTGATTTAATATTTTCAATAACCTTTGTAATTCTATATTTGTTATAATGTTCAAAAAGATGGAATCAGTATTATTGTCAGTTTGGTCTGAATGCAAACTTGGAGGCATCTTTTTTGCCAAGGAAGATCCAACATTTACAAAATAGTTTTTGAATTTAGTACAATCGATATAACTTTTATTAGCATGTTTGCTTCCTGTTATATTATTCAAAATAGAATAGAATTGCTTTGAACCCTTTAATACAGTATTAATTTTATTAGTATAATATTTTCATTTAATGTTTCGTACTTTAGACACCACTTTATTTCTATAATGCAAAAAACCGTTAAAGTTATTTTGTTTAAATTTCCTATAAGCTAAATTTCGTTTTGTTACTAAATTTTTACTGAATTATTTATGAAGTTTATAGAATAATTTTTTTTGAATTTAACAATCTTAAATTTTTCAATTGTTTCTTGAAAAATATCAAGAAATTTAGAATACATCATATTAGCATTTGAAAAAGTGGTTATGTGTATATCTTTAATCCGCTGCATTAAAAGAAATATACAATGTTATAGTTTTTCATTAGAAAATAAGAATGAATAATATGAAATCAATGTCTTTTTATTGCATATATAATTAGTTTTGCATGATATAGGAATATGATCAGTAAAGATATCGTTAAGTAAATCAATAGACACTATGTCGTCCATTTTAAAATTTGTAATTACAGGGTGCGCGAAAAGTAGCATACGAACTTTATTTTGTAATTTTATTTGGGTACGTGAAATAAAAATTGTATTAGCATGATTTTTGCATAGGATATAATGGGGGATTTCATTACTATAATAAATACCATGTACATATTGTCAGTCGTCATAAGAAAAATTACATATTTAGGTCAATACAGGGCAAATTTTTCTAAAAATGAAATTGAAAGAGAACATTTATATTCCACATTTATTTATTAGATTCTCGTTTAGATCAGGTTCAAGACGTTAAGGAATGTTCAAAATGTCCACCACGATTCTGGAGACACATATCCAAGCGTTTCACGAAGTTGCACATCATGGTATTAATCATTTGAAGAGGAATATAACGAATAGCTCTCTTGATCCGTTCTTCCAATTTAAGAAGTGTATGAGGTTGAGGATGGTAAACATTTGCCTTGAGGTATCCCCAAAACCAAAAGTCGCAAGCATTCAAATCAGGACTGTGTGAAGGCCACTCGATATCAAAGCGTAAGCTGATCACACGATCGGATTCGAAATGATGCCTCAGTAAGTCACGTGTCCGGTTTGACATATGGGGCGTAGCACTATCTTGTTGGAATATTGTTGAACTATACACGCGCTTGGCTTTCAGCTGGGGAACAACATGATTCTCTATCATCTCACAATATCTCTCGCTGTTGATGCAAACAGTGCTACCTCTTTCATCTTGGAAGAAAAATGGAGCGAGAATGAACCTTTGTCTGAATCCAACCCATACAGTCAACTTAGGCGAGTAGAGAGGCATCTCAGTCATCTCATGGGGATTTTCGGCGGCCCATATCCTTGTGTTCCACGTGTTGATTGTGCCAGACAGATGAAAGTGAGCTTCATCGGTCATGAGGATCTTTGGCAGCATTATTTCATCGTTGCGCAATATTGTTAACATCTTCTCACAAAAGATTCTCCGAGAGTCATAATCCCGTTGAACAAGTTTATACACTCGACGGACTCTGTATGAATGGAAATGAAGATCTTCTTTCAAAATTTTTCGCACCGTGTTCACCGGAATGTTCGTCTCGAAAGATATTCTCCTTGTGCTGATCTTGCCGCTCTCAAATTCCGTTACATCACTTACAATTCCTAAACAGTTCAGATAGATAGTTCAGATAAACGAAAAATCCCCCGACCTAACTTTCTCAAAAAATAATTCACTCTGATTTTTTATTTTATTTATTTAATTAAGGTTCGTATACTTATTTTTGCGCACCCTGTATATGATCTAAACACTAGCCATTATTATTGTGTAGGACGAGTAACGTCATTTAATAGAAAGTTAAAGTTATTTGCGGATATACATTGTAAATATGAATCACTAATGGGTGTTGCTATTAGAGTACCAATGTTAAAATCTCTCATAATGATACATGGAAATCTTGTTTTGTTTGCGATCATCAAGAAAATTTTCAGTTTGAAATGAAATTGTACTTGTCATTGTTTGGCGGATTGTATATAACACATATATTAAAGCTGAGAGAGTTTGGTAATTTACATCTACATACTATGCATTCTGATATATAATTGACGTCTAGAATTTCATAATTGATTTGGCCAAGCAAATTACTACACCACCGACTTTCTTTTTTAACCTAGGTTTTGAAATTAAATGATGGAAATGTTCAATATGATAAAATCCTAAGTCGTCATTTTCTTTAACCCATGTCTTGGTTAGACATAAAGCTGAAAGATTATAGTTAGAACCGATAAAAGCTTCTACAGATTCAAAATTATTACTTAACGACCTTACATTTATGTGACATATTTTTAAATTTGATTTTTGAAATAATTCATTATTTATTTTGCTAGTGTTAGTCTAAAAATTTTGTTTAAAGCTATTTATGTATTCATTATTTAAAAAAACTGGGGATACAAATCCTCTAAACTGTAGTTCTTTCTGCGATCGTTGGAATCTATTACGCAGATCTTCTCTTCATTGGTCCACACTCGTTTGATCTCCTCCGTCTTGAAAAATTTGCAATATTTTGTGTTGAACATGGCCGTAGCCACATGGGATGCATTATACCCCCAAACGGAGATGGTTGCACCCCCAAACATAAATCAAATAAAGTCTGCTGCTGAGTGTTGCTAAGCCGCACGTTCTTGAAGTATCAAGACTACTGAATTGGAAAAGAACCATTGCTAGTTCCAATATTCATATAGAGAAGACTTATTTATCTTTCTGCTGGTGTCGGTAGTCGTATTTTATCTGGGTTTTTTCTGCAACTCAGTCTTAAGAACGCAAATATTCTGGATATCAGCACCATCAAATTAAAACATTCAGTAATGTGATTTCAAAATTATTATCAAGTCTAAAAATTTAGAGATATTTTTTTAAATAAACTGAAATTTGGTTTTTTGCTGTTGGAAATGATTTAATTCATTACAATTAATTCCTAACTTATCAAATTTAGTTTTCTGGCTCATTTTGCTTGCTTTTTTCATACCTCAGTTGTAAAACAGTGCCATATAAAAAATAAGCTGTTATCTAGAAAATTTATATAGAACTGAGGACGTCCAATAATTCTTAGGAAAATTCACTTAGTTTCATTAAGAAAACTATCTACAGTTCGAATAGGGCTTAGGCAATGTCGTCATTTTTTACACTGAAATACTCTACTGCCATTTATATCAGGGTCTTTATAGTTTTGGCGCTTGCGTTTTGCTCCTTGATATTAATGGCATTGGAGCAATAGAAAAGAAATCGATACTAAATTGCTTTCATGGCTACCAGCATTTTCGAATGCTTCTGTGATGCATGTGTGCAGCTACAATTTAGGAATTCTTCTTTTCAACATTTTATTACTTTGAAAAAATGGTTGTTTCACTTACCAAAATATAAATGATTTATAGCTTAGATTAGAAAAGCATAGAATTTCTAAACTTTTTAATAGGCTATTTGAATATTTTTTGCATTCTCAGAGAATTTCAAACATTAAGTAAGTAAGTATAAAACTATGCAACTCGTATTGAAGAATTATTTATGAATTTTAAAAAACGAATACATTTGCACTAATATAGATGTACAATTATGGCTAGTTTATAATATAAAAGATATTTTTTAAGATTTTAAATATTACGTCCTTTTAAATTTAGTAAAAGTATTCATAGAATAATAAAAAAGTATTAGTGTTTGAGTTTTTTTTTAAGAACCTCTATTTTCTACGTAGTCCTTCTAGTGCATATTTTAATATGTATTACAAATAATACTTAATCTACAGAGAACTGGGTAAGTTTTTCTAGCTGCTTAAGCACTCAATATTTTTTGTTGATTGAGTAATGAAATTCGCTATTAAGTATAAGTTATGCAATTATAATAACTTACAAATTTGAAATTTTACAATGCAAATACCAGTTAAATCTCATTCAAGAAGGCTAGGATTCAATAATTTTGAATCTGAAGTATTGGGGGCACTCTAATCCCTCACCTATGTCCTAAACCAATGGTATAAATGACACAATAGCTGAAAATTAAAACCTACCACTGAGTTACTACATAATACTATTTTACAATTGTTGAAAATAATCAGCTTTCTGTTATTATATATATATTTCACCTTGCAAAACTAGTTGGTGAATTTCTGTAGCCCAGTCGCAACTGTTTTAAGATCTTCTGCTTTAAATTGAAAAAAATATATATATAGTGGCGGCTCGTGCATGCAAAAGTTAATCAAGCAAATAT
>CABFPE010000590.1:105960-110097 GCA_900660155.1 Hofstenia miamia
ATTGGAATAAATCGTTGCGAAAACAAATCTTTTGTAATCTGCTCTCAGTGCAATAAAAACTCTTGTGGAAAATACACACATCAAAAAATGATTTACAATATTTGTACATTTTGCAATGAATACTTCATTGTGTAATGTAATAATAGTCTAATAAATGTTTCTGTTAATTATGTATATATTGTGGTATTCAACTTCATTAAGATCGTTGGTGTTAAGTCGTAAATTAATATAATAAGTGATCATAAATTGTTAAGCGGTCATTTTTTACCACTCCGTGCTTAATGGTAAATTGATTTTTCAGTCTTTCTAGTGTTAAAAAGTTTTGTAGAGCACATCCACTCAGAGCTGCTCAAAAATTAATTGTGTGAAAACATTAATGGAAAGCCATTAATGGATTTTACGTTTTCAAAATTGCTATTAATTCATTTTTGTGGATACCATTAATTGTCATTATTGAAATGTTTTTATTACTGTTAAATTGTCTTTCCTGAAATAATACTGCTGAATTCTTTATCAATTACGCCTTTCAATGCGACTTTTCCCAAGCAAAACTAATTATCTATCAGGTTATGAACACAGTCTATTTTTGAGATCAATGCTCATTGACGAATCACAACAAATCAAATCAGGTCAATTCTGTCACTGTGCTTAGTTGTAGAAATTATTAATTTAATGGATCGCTTTGCCATCTTTCAAACATGTCATTGCTCAATGCAGCGGCTAGGCAGATCGCATAAAAAAATATATGCTCACTCATAGATAAAATGTTGTCATTTACAGTGTTTTAGTGTGCACACCTAAAAGCATACGGTTAATTTAATTAGAAATCTTTCAAATATTTGTAGAATTTGGAGGAAAAAACAATAATATTCTTAAATGTCTGCATTATCATATGTACTTCTAAAATGCCCATTAATTTTCCATTAATTGCCATATTAATTTTTCATTTTCATTTATGGATTTTTTAAAAATTTTTGCATTAAATTAAAATTAATGTTTGAGGCGCTCTGCCTACACTAACTGATTACAAGAAAGCTTCACATTATCGACTCTGAGAAACGTCCTCTAATTAAGACAATCGTGCTCCACCTGGCATCTTTCTTACAAAAACTCAGTCGAGATTACTGCCAAAGTACAGTTCACATAAACTTCAACAACAACAAAATGCTCAAAAACATCCTTAAATTCCTTTATCAAAAGCAAAACGAACTACGCTCTCCAAGTTATGCTGCTACGAAATCTCAATTGCACCGATACCTCGCAGAGTAAAAAACTGGCTATTACAACCAACACCTCTCTCCACATCGCCTCTAAAAAAGCATCAATAAGTTACCAATACGTACGAAAAGCTGCTAATACGTATCATCAACAAAGAAAATGCACTGGGCCGTACTTTGCCAATCATTCTCCACAACGTGCTAGGCATCCACGAAAGCGATTTAGACTTCCTACACCCCCACACACGGAAATATATGTGGGGCGCTACCGCTGAATCTGACTTCGTAAAAACTATGGATACACGTACACCACTAACTACGGAAATGCTATTTCAAAGATTACCGCACAGTGCGCAGTCGTACCTCCAACTCTGTCGAAACCACAACATTAAAGAAAAAAACAACCGAACTCAAAACAATTGCTTACCTTAGTAGACAAGAAGACATCTCCGAAACTACTTGGGAAGACACTCGAATACTCCAACTTCTCGACGACACCCAAAACTTACTTCAACACCCATCACACTAAACTTCTTCCGCCTAGCTCAGATTAGCTTAGGGTGGGCGTGTGGCATCGGCACCTACGCAGGAAGCTTCACATTGTTTCTAACCTCGCTTTCTCTCCGGTTTCCGCGTTTGATCAGCTACCATTGCTGACGTCATTGCGCAATATTTTGTTTAGTTCTGCATCGCGGCAGGTTTTGTTGTCGTATATTATTCTCTATGTATAAATAGGGCATTATTGTGCCCGATCGTTCTCAGCTGTCTTATGACCGCCGCGTAAACCCGTTCAGTTCTGGAGCTTAGTTGATCCAGATTATTCTTGTGTTACTATTGATGGCAGCTTTGTTGTCTCGCTTCGGCACTAATTGCCACGTATTCTTAGATGCTGCCAGTGCGAACATATCCGTAGTAGTTCTAATTGCATTATATCTGTATCAGTCCAGATGCTTGTACTCTATTACATACTTAAGCTGTCCTCGTTAATGTACACTACTTTAAAATGCTTATTTCTAAATGGTACTCTTGGATGTTTTACCTCAGCGAGATTAGATGCTACGCTATCACTATATTGCTAACTATGATGATACTAGAATATATATATATATATATATATATATATAATAGTAAACGTAATTTAAAGCTTAAATAAATTAATAAATAACTATCATGAAATTTCAAAAAGATTTTAGATTAAATCAGAATAACTGCAATTTATGAAGAAAAATTCATCGAGTGATGATTGATAAACATAGTTAGAAAAAAGTCATATATCAAATATAGATATATACATCATTTAAGAAAGTGGCATATTTTCATGGATTAATATAGAAAATAATTGGTGTATGAAATTTTAGGATGTTCGGTTCCTAATAAAAATATAAATTGATTTTCCTTAGTTTGATGGTGATGATCAAGCATTTCTGAATTTAGATGACAGCTTTGTTGTTCATTAGATTTTGTTCCCAGATGTCGCTTAGCTTCACAGAGATATGATTTATCGCAATCATCAAATGTGTATTTGTAATCACAGTGGTGAAACTAAGTTATTGGGATATCATCTGTTACTAAGTATATCTTTTGTTTTGAAATGTAGAAATTGATTCAGTCGCAGTAATTCAAATGTGACCACTAGTGAAATTCAGATTTGACCATATATCAAATAAAAGTTAAATATGGAGACTTTATGATTTACAATCGCTAATTCATGTAAGATTCAAATAAAGACATACAAATATATCATTTTTTTCAAAAATACCTCATATGTTTAGTACTTCTTGTATCCTCCTCGACTTTTGATAAAATGTTTGAAGACATGTTTGAGCTGAGGGACTTTTTCATCAAATTTTTCCATCATTATATATATATATATATATGCTAGTTTTCCATCTTCAATTCATAGTAGTAATTCTAATTTTTTGTGAACATATGCCTGTTGGTTTTGTTCGTAGCATTAGTGATCGATGTAACAGAATTATTGTTAGCAATTTCAACCTAAACTCATTTACTTGAAGCAGTGTAAAATTGCTGCTAAACTTCACTACGACTGAATATTTCAGATTTTCAGATTTTTATTTGCATATATAATAACTACATCCAGAAATTTTATACAATTCTGTTTTTCACTAGCTATTTTAAGTGTTTATCAGATTGTAATAAATTATCATGACTTTTTCGCATTGGGACCTAGGCTTATTTTTTAACAAAATTCTTTCAACTTTATAAACACTGTAGTTATGAAATTTGGTGATCAATTGTTAGAGATGTTTTATATTTTGCTTAAAAGTTTTATTAACTTTATGCTCTACATTTAGTAATCGATTCAATGTACACAATAGGCGAATACAGAAGCTGTCCGGCCTTGCCTGATGAAATATGGTTAAAAATATTTAGTTATTTTTCAACAGCGTTCCTCTGCAGATCGGTTTCAAAAGTTTGCAAAAATTGGTACTCACTTAGTTATGAAAAAGAACTTTGGAGGAATGTGTCAATTTTAGATACTGATTGTAAACTATCAATGAGATCATTTCTTAATTTTTTTTCCTATAAAGATTTATCTATAGCTGTACGCTTTTCTGTAGAGGGACAATGTTTATTTACAGATTATATGTTAAATAAACTGATCAATATTAACTCCAATATTCGTAGCCTTTCTTTAATAAACTGTGAAAACCTAACTGATCAAGGTTTGCTATGTTTATCAAAACTCACCAAGTTGCAGAATCTAAATATATCAATGTGTTCACGAGTAACCGATGCATCTATTGTTCACATCAGTGATCATTTACTGGGAATACAACGCTTGTGTTTATCTGACTGTGGTGATCTCTCTGATGACTCTCTTTTTGCAATTAGTAATTTGCCCAATTTATCACATTTAGAAATTCCGGATTTAGATGTTAGCTATAGTGCATTAGTT
>CABFPE010000590.1:128350-155494 GCA_900660155.1 Hofstenia miamia
CGTTGACAAGTCTGTAGTTTTGCGGCTTCAACAGAAAATGCACGTCTATCTAACGAAAGCATTTTATTGATTGTTTGTAATTTGTTGTAATGGTTAGTTATTTTCGTAAGGATTTGCTTGTATTTCCTAGTAAATGTAGGTACTTGATTATTTTGTATTACGTTCTTATAATCTTTAGTGAAGATGTTTGGCTTTTTTTTCTTCCTAATAAGTGTCAATCATTGAGAGCCACTCAGGGTAACTCAAGGCAATCCCATACATGGATAGATAGGGGTATTTATCTTAATTAACCTTTATCAACCTCTATCCACGGCTTATGTGTGATTACATTAACTAACCAGCTTTACTGACTTTTCTAACAAGGCAACATATCCCATCTCATTCCATTTTGATTTACATTTAACTATGTTTTATTTCATTACTTTAAATGAGCCATCTTAAGATAGATGGATACGCCGATAGAAATAATTTGATTATTAATTTTTATGTTTCTGTTACTTAACTTATCACTAATTATTTGTTGATAATAAATAAGTAAGTTAGTTAATAATGAATACATTTAATTCAGCAGCTACAGTTCTGACTGATTTTTACCCAGATTTATCGCAACAGACTTTCAAAACCTAGTTTAGCATACATCTATACTCACAATATTATATTTATTGATTAGAAAAAGTAAAATCCTTGAGTATACAAGTGTATATTTTTATATCTATAAATAGTTTATTATTAAATCATTAACTAAATTTTCCAAAAGCAACCTGTAGTTGTTAACTAGAACATTTCCATCCCCGACAAACTTGAAGAATCCCTATTGAAATGATATATGTGATTTACTGTTAACAATGTTTTATTTCATTAATATAATGGGGCCATCTTAAGATGGTTAGGGGCACCGTTAGAATTAAATTCATTAGTTGTGTGTCGGTGCCACTTAACTGATTTCTCAGTACTTGTTTGTAGAAAATAAGTAAGGCAGTTAGGCAATAATGTAGACATTTCAGGGCAACCTGATCTTTCCCTTTATATCACTACAGAGGACAGTGCAAGTGCATTTAATAAATCCAATGAAAAGCAGCAAAACATGGACGACATCTGGTTTCAGACTGAAATCTTCAAAATTTAGAAATTTTTAAAATCCAAACTGATGTTCATGATTCAAGTGACGGGTAACCTTAAATGTGAGTGACAATTTTCGGTAGTTTGTCAATTTCTTAGAGCCTGAGACAGGCTCGGCTTTAGGGGGGAGGCACGTGGGGGCCAGTGCCCCCCCCCTTTTTGGGGATTCTTAGTTTTTTGTAAAAGTGTCTTGCTCAAATATTTGTTATGTTGATGTTTGCAAGTTTCATCCGAAAATTTAAGGTGAGCAATGCATTAATTTGGAAATTTAGAGGTTATATTTTACAATGAAGTTTTCTCTTGGAGTTATTTTTGTTTAAATTTCCATTTTAGTTTAAGTTTTCTTGAAACAAAATTGGATGGTGCCCCTCTCCCCCTGTTTTAAAAATCTTAAAGCCTGGCCTGAGAACATGTAAGGTAATAGTGAAAGAGTATCACCAGCATCAAATGAGCATGCAATATGAGATCACTTGTTACACTGTGTTTCAATTTCAAAGAGATGCCGCTACGAGTAAATTGCGTTTGTTTGCATTTGTTTGAAACATGTATTACCAATTAAAATCGATTTCCATGAAATTTCTTTCCTTGTTTATAATGTTTTTCACTTTTGTAAAATTATTATAAAAATTATACATGAGAACAATACATTTCAAAACTTCTAATGTGTTTTGATTTTTAGACCTAATTTGTTAACTTATTAAGTCTTGTGGAGCACCGGACTCTAAAAATCTTGAATGTAAATTTAAGAATTTTAACATTAAAAGAAATTTAGTTTTTGTTAGATATCAAGCCTCAAGCCTGATTTGGAATGATAGAAAATAATAATTCTAGCGACCCAGAGACGGAACCGGTTAGAATAAAAAAAAATATATATATATATATATGGGCNCCTAGAATCCAGAACCGTACAAGGGTGCATAAACAAAGCCAATTTGCATTTGGTTAATCTGTGGAACAGAATCCAACAAGAAGAGCAGCAGGACATGGATTCTGAACATGAAAGTTCCGAAAATAGTGAGGAAAACAGTTCTGGTAATGAATCGGATGATAATTTAGAGTTTTAAATTGATCAATGGCTAAAATAAGGCTAGTATAGTAGTTTATTCCATTGTTTTTCTTATGAAAACTTTCAATGTACGTAACTTTTCCTATACAATTTTCCAGAGAACAAACTCTTGGTCATTTTTTATCTTTTTTGACATATTTTTAATTTATAAATAGAAAGAGGGGTGTTAGCCAAACCTCATGGATGGTGTCGACCCACTGTTAATTTGATTATTTCTTGGTTTATGATGTCATAAGAACTTGAGACATCAAAAATTCGATTCATTGCTCTATTAATTTGTGCTATTTTGTATGCTACAGGTGAATTTGAATTGAAACTTAAAACTAAACCTGTATCGGTTGGCCTTCTATAAATTCTTGTAACAAAGCTGTTTATGATGTTCTGTTAATATTCACGTTTCGAAAATGGATAAGCGGAGTGTGGGGGCAATTTCTCCTGATCTCAGCTACAAAACAGCAATAAAAAACTAGAAGATTGGCAGATTCCAAAGTGAAACTCGATCTGTTCTTATTACTTTTTATTATCGCTGCCAATAAGAACATTTTCATTTTTCCAGAAATTAATTAATTGAGAGGACTTTGCTGAGGAAACTTTTTGGTTTAATAAATAAAGGTTATGAGCGAGGCCCCAAATTCAAAATTCGTGGACCGAAACTGCTATAAAAAGAAAGAAATAATAATCTTATGACTGCCAAGCTAATGTGGTAACACTGAACTGTCGCAGCCTTTTATCAATTTAGAATCGCATAGTACTTACCAACTTTCTGAATATATAAAACCCCAATATTTTATATGTTTTTATGTTTTTGAAATCTGGTTTAACAACGACTTTAAGGGAACATCGTTCTAAATAACACTTAACGGGCAATAACCCGTGTTGACAGATCCACTGGTAGACATGGCGGAATCGCATTCTATGCAAAGCTGGTTTACAATGTCATTGTATTGAAACTGAATTAGAATCCTTATCTGGAATTATTCTAGTCATGGATAACTGCTCCACCCTAATTATCTGCCTTTATATCTCACCTAGAAACAGCGCTTTCGGTATCCCTAGCTTACAACGGCAACCTTCCTACGTCAAATTATCTCATCCGTCCATTGACGTATCCCTCTTACTGGAGATTTAGCCAGCCTGAGGCGTTCTGGATAGAATCCTACCACGCTGTTGAATCCTTTGATTTCTTCATCGATTTCATGCTCGAATATGCATTGATTCAATTAGTGAATGTGTCTACTAATTAGTCTAAAGATACTTTTGATGTTATGTTCTCAAATTCTGTTGACATTGTCGTAAACGAGGAATGCATGCAAAGACTATAATACTCCGACAATTTAACAATTCGCTCAATTATCATGAAAAAAAGCTGTACCACAATTTCGGTAGACTATTCCGCTAAACATTTACTGATTAGCACCTTCGCGTCTGTAAATGAGCTTCCCATAACATCACTGTTCTTTGTAGCGTTTTACTTAAACGACCCACAGTATACTGCATTGATTTGATGAACTCCAGGTCTCCTCTCGCCTTTTTACCTAAAAAGGGAAGCAAAAAGAATGAAATTCCCGTTCTTTTATTCTTCCTACAGTATTCACTTGATAAATCGCTTATCAACAGTTAAGGGAGCTGGACAAGAAACCAACGACCTGTAAAATCAAATCTGAGATTCGATTGATCTGGATATTGCAGTGTTTATTGAAGGCTTTGGCATTCCACGTCTAAACTTTTTTGGCCGCTCTTTTTTTCATGAAGTTTTTCCCAAGTGCTGGAAAATGGCATAAGTTCAGTTTTCCAAATTGAAAGAAAAATCTTATCTTTAAAAAAAAATAATCTAAATTCTTCACTTTCAAGTCAATACGTTTATACAACATCTGAATCCAATGCAGTGATAGATAAGATCCTAAAAAATTGCGTTAATTTGAATTGCACTGAAAAAAGTAAATATCAAATCCAAATATATCTAAAGCGAACAGTAACCTTAAAAATTGCAAACGTGATTTACGGAAGATTGCAAAGTACCTACTCCCACTACAAATTGTAAGGCCCACTAATTTATATTTTATCTTTAAACCAGTACCCGGAGAATGGACATGTAAACAATGGCCGTTGTCTTTTGAAACGTGTCGGGTGGGCCCGAGCACACAATATTTTCCAGAAACTTATCTAAATATTTAGACCGTGCGCCAATATTTAATCGAAAGGCGGTTTTCGGACACAGTGGAGAGCGCGTGAATGTGTATCGCAAGGCCCTCCAGCAAGACACTAATGTTACTCCGTTTTTCCAAAAAAAGGTTGAGGAAAAATATTCATGTTCATTTAATTGACCATTCGAAGCAATTTTGAAATTATAGCGATTTATTTCATCGTTTATATTGAAACCAATTCCATTGGTTGCGTATGAAAAATGTAAGCTGCTGAAGATGATCGGCAAGAGAAAGAAGTTCAAGCACTTGAATCTTAGCACGAAGAATAACTTCAATATTGACATTAGACGATCGTATTATCAAATTCAGTAAGTGTCTCAATTAGCTGATTAAGTGGCCGGCATCGTCTATGTGTACCAACTTGTAGAAACTACCACACAGTCTAAAAAGCCACAATACTGCCTTTACTTTATTTTTAATTCATCATTTCCAATTGTTGATCTTGGGGTTCCTTGTTATATTTGTTGGATTTCTGAATTTCCTTTGGAAACAAAGCTATTGGCGACTGAAGATTTCACATTTCTTCATATTTAGATTAAGGCCAAACTAGTTATTAGAATCTTGATTCAGTTGTAAGCATCTGAAAGGGATTCTCTTGTGTCACATAGTATGCCATCATCTAGATATCAAAAATTGTAAATCAGATCTGGAAATTCATTGAGTTTCAACACTAAAGTATGAAGAGTTGGTTCAAACAACATTTAACTCAGAGGATCCTTCTCTGCTGAATTGATTGTACTACAAAAACAGATGATCTTTATAGTAATAGGTAATCCATGATAATATCTAGGGAAAGTGAATTACACATTGGTCAAAAATAGCTTGAGATACATTATTGTAAGTATTCTCTATCAATTTTTAGAATAGCAAAATCTTCATCACTCAAACGTCAATGATGACATTTCGCATCTTGTGAATCACGCTTTCG
This sequence comes from Hofstenia miamia, assembly GCA_900660155.1. Lineage (NCBI taxonomy): Eukaryota > Metazoa > Xenacoelomorpha > Acoela > Hofsteniidae > Hofstenia > Hofstenia miamia. The sequence continues at coordinate 133,668 of CABFPE010000590.1, forward strand.
AAACATCCAAGAGATGCAACTCCAAACTAGTTTGGCTGAAACAAGTCAATTAGGCGCACATACTGTTCCTCTTGGAAAAAATTTTACTATTTCTTGAATATTAAAACTGCACGGTAGTTGTAAACAAGATACAGAATTTATAACATAATAAGTTTTAGTAACATTGACTAAATTATTTTGTGTCTGAAGTATGTGATAATCTTAATTATTTGTCAAAGAAACATTCTATTTTTTAGAAACCTTCAAATTTTCTCAGCATTGAGAGCTTAGACGATGTGGTTTCAAGTTTATAAGAGCAGCAATTGTTTTCTGGGGATAGATTAACAAAGTTCATTTAAATGTGGCACGTTGTGTGCAATGTCAGATGTGACTTTATGCAAGGGGAAGGCCTCAATGGTTAACTACTTTTCTCGGCTTTATAACAGCAATAAAGAAGAGAGTACCCTTTATAATATTATTTTCAGATTTTAGATATCTGTATTATTTCGTGAATCATAGCGTTTATAAAAATGAATTGTTCCAAAATTTTCAGAACTTAATTATTTAAGTAAATTACAAAATCAAAATTACAATGATTAAATACTTTCGATAATTTTGCAACATTAATTTAATACAATGTACAGCATACATCATTGGAATTTAAGGATGACACTTCAAAGATCTTGCTAAAAGCATACTAATATTGCCTCACATCAAATTGAGAGAGACCATAACTATCTATCTGGTGACGCGACCACACCTCTATAGTAAATTTTACACGATTCCGCAAGGAAAGGCAGTTTCCGAAACGTCTTGAGTCAGTCGAGAAGCCAAGGGCACAAATAGATACATTCATGATCAAATTTATCGAAGTTGTTTGAGTACTTGCTATCTTCACTACTTCTAGAGCTCAGGCTGCATTGGGTGGTGCATTTATTTGGTTGAAATTTGCAGAAGAGAGATGACAGTCTAACTGCAGACCAATCAGGAGCGAGAACCATGAATTAGACGACGCTGCACATTGACGGGAGTAAGGAAACAGAAGTTACTATTGAATATACAATCCAACGAAAAGGATTACCTCGACAAATTCTGGTTGTAAAAATGAACTTGGGTGATATTTTTTAGAACTATAGAACTGCTAGAGCTATAAACTAGTGCAATGCTTGGTTTATTTTTGAATTTGTTAATATTTTCTGATTACATTCAGACCTTATGCCTAAAATGTGTAAGTTTATACAAATAATTGCAAAAACTGAAAAAGTTTCTTTTAACCCTTTCAACCCGAAATTTTTTTCTGTAATTATTATTTTTAGATTCTAGATGGCTAAAACATATAATGTAAAGTTGTGTTATAAAGTTTATGACAATTACTATTATATGGGACAAAATTTTAATGTGGTACATATATTTACCATTGTATTTTTTAACTTATATTATTGTACCATTAGGTTCTGTATACTAGTATATTGTTACCATTATGCTGTTAGAAAAGTTAAATGTTACATATATGTACCATCCAGGTTGAAAGGGTTAAACCAGTTATTATTCAAGCATATTGTAAGACTACATTTATACTAAAAATTATTACTTTTTATTTATATTGCATAAATAGAAAATAACGAGGTTAGTAATTTTGAAAATAAAAAAACGAGAAATAGATCCGATAAAATGTGCATTAAGACAAGTTCTCAACAATATATTGAAATCAAAATTACATTGTTTTTCAAGGCTGGCAAACAAGTATTGCTAAATGAATTCAGATACAATTACATCAAAAGATCTAAAAATACATTGTCATTAAAAATTGCGATAGAATTCTTCCGAATATGTTGAGTTAAATATAATAAATAAATTGAGCTTCATTTTATTTGATCTTAATTTATGTACTGCGATCTCTTTCACTTTGAATTGGTAGTAGCAATTCACGGTCCGTTGGAGGTAGATTACTAACATGGAGGATCAATTTAATTTTGAGGAGCAGAATGATCTGATGCTAGACTATGTCCTGGAAGTACTCTGCCTATGCAAAGCTCTAGAAAAATTGTTCCCTTATGAGTTTTGTAACTACTTCATACCTTATCAACCTAAATGATGAGTCATCTATTATTAGTTCATCAAATGCAATTACAGGATTTCCTGACTTAGCAGGTGATAAAAATATATTCCGTCAAAGAATCGCATTTACTAGAAGGAAAGAATGTTCTTTCACAAGGGCTTAAATATTTAAAAACTACATGCAATTTCTATTTCAATTTGTTAATTCGATTTTATTTATTTTTGTTATGGAAATAAACACTTTTCTCATTTTATGTATCCCATTGGAATAATTTTATATAATAACTTTATATAATTAATTAGCATCAAAATTCCTTAAAACTTCATGAAGAGTGTTTGGTAGATAGTAAAGCTTTTTTAATACTTAATCGCTAATGCAACTTATTATTAAATGACTCATAAGACCATTAAGCAAATTGCTCTGAAAGTAGCCGAGAAGAAGGAATCCTACTCAGATGTAATCAGGCATCTCAGAACTGAAATCAGCTTTGTACTTCTACTTCTGAGAAGCACAATATTGTGTCTGCGTGGTTCGAGAGCGCTCAAAGAAAGCATTCCAATAGAAAACTCCATTGCTGCCATGTGCACCGAAACGAGGATTATATAAGCAATGCTAGCCATTTGACTTTAAAGCTGGACTTGACATTTACTTCATTCAAATTGCTTTATTACTTAGTTGCGGAAATCACATACATGTCATGTGTAGAAAACAATCCTCGCATACAATTACATATGTTCGATAAAGTGCATAGACTGCAAACGAATGAAGCTACTTGTGAAGAGGATATGGACAAACTACATAATTCAATGCGTAATTGAACTTTAGTACTATAAACATGAGAAATTTTAGTTATTAGTAACTAAATAATTGCATTTTTAAATGTATAGATGATTTTGAATGAAATTATTAAATGACAAGAGAAAATAATAAAATGGACAGAACATCTTCCGCAAAGACAGGCATCGATTAACATCAAATTATGTGTGCTTTATTTTTAATCTAACATTTCTTCCTAAATTCTTTGGATATCATTAATAAAAAAACTTTTGATAAATTACACTTTTCCACTCATTTTTATATCAAAAGAAGTGAAATACAAAAAGAATTAAAACAACTTTTTTGTTAAGCAACCATTGCAACTTGTAACGATTTATTAATGTGCGAAAATTTAAAAGTACAATTGAATTGAAAATATGAAACCACTTCATTGACAGATTTCAAATTTTACGAATCTTGGCATATTAATGTAGCACTCACAATTGTACGAGTAGCAGAGACCGGGACGAGTTGCATGACTTTGCAAAGTGGCAAGTATTTCCATAATTTGCTTATTAAAAATACTTGAAATTACAAGCATTGATTTCTATATTGCATAAATGAAATACACAGCGATTAAAGGAATTGCATCTTTCTAACGTTAGATTAAGCAAATACCACAAATGCTTCTATAACAGACGCATTGATTCGGATGTTTCAAATTACCCCCTGTTGCAACTCGCCCCGGTCTTCCCTACATGTTGTGAAAATATGTGTTCAGGTATTTCACATTAAACATCGATTTTAGTGATATTTGTAATTATGTTCAATATAGATATAGATTGTGTTGAGAGTCTAACTGAAACCTATCGCTTAATCAAGTATGTGTTACTATCCGATAGCAGAACAGAACTACCCCAACTAATAGAAACAGTCTTTAATACAAATCTTGAATGTTGATAATTTACGAAAAGAAACGATAATGAAAGGTATAATTTAAATTGAAAATTAAAAACGTCTGTATTTGCGTTATTGTAAAATATTTTGTAATATTACAAATATATTTTATCAAATGAATTGTAATTCGAATTGAATAGACTCAGATCACTTCATATGAATGACTTAAAACATCAACGATGCATCAAGACCGATATGTGTTGTACCAATTGATATTGGAAAGCATGGCTTTTTCTAATCCGGATCATCTTTCAAAGACATAGACTTATACTTCTCACCGAGTAGCTTCATTACATCTGCTGCTCGGCTGCCAGGTTTTTTGTATTTATTATAATTATTTTTCACAAACAAAGCAAACGCTGGTGTCCGTGTAGTGGAAGATCCTTCCAGTACAAGCTCTCCAAAACATGTGGGACATCTAGAGACGGAGATATCCACTGAACGAGAATGACGGCCAATTCTAAAATATCATGAAATTAAATTTCAAAGAAATCACATCTGAAGAACAAATATCAAACACTAAATTTTGTAGCTATATTTGTATATTATATATTTCTAAAATATACACGATGTCGCATAAGTTTTGCCGATAGTTTCTTTATAACTTCGACACTTTCATCCTTTTGCTGACATTTCTAGAGATGCAAAAGTAATATCTTTACACTTGGAAGATTATCACAGCATCACTAAAAGGAGTAAACTTTCAGTCATCTGATGAAATTAAGATCCAATTTCAAAACAAAATTTACAAAAAACATTCTAATTTTAGCTTTTGGATATAGAAGCTTCCAAGTAGAGATGATTGCGGTGCGGTAATACCGCGGCAGCGATTTACACAATTGCGGATTAAAACAACTTGCGGTGGCATAAAAGTAATACAGATAACGTGTTTTGTTTTGTCTTATAATATAAAATGTCTAAGTATTTCTCAAAAAACTGTTTTGAAGCAAAACTAAGAGATTTCACATGAAAAATATTAAAAATAATTTTTACATATTTCATGGAAAACGTGATACTACCCTAATAAAAGTGAATGAAATGATAAAATACCTAAGAAATTGTCGTTAAGCTTTTCTACGAACTAGAGATGGAATCGGATCCACAATTTTAGGATCCGATCCGGATCAGAAAATTCATGATCCGAATCCGATTCGAATTTTTAAAAAAAATTAGTTCCGAAACGGATTCGACTATAAATAAGTATTATAACAATAAATAAACATGGACTTAAAATATATTTATGTTTTTTCAAATGCGAATAGAAAATGTTAACTGCTTCAACATTGTCTTAAGATCAAAAATGGACATATACGATATACCGGGGAGGTAGTGTCGAACTTGGACTGAGCTATTGGAAAAATAGGACGACTTACGCAGTAATGCATGCAAATTAACTCAAATGTAGCGAATCCTGTATATCATAAAAGCAATGTGTTCAAAAATCAATGTCAAATTTTGAAATATTGCAATGGTATCAAATGCTCTTCTAGTTCTACAATCTAATACAGCCAATTTTGGTCAAGCAAAAAAAATTCAAGAAATGTTTTTGTCAACGATCGTAAAATGGGCCTAAAATAACCGGATTTCGGCTGGGCGTGGGTCACAATTTAAGGCTAATGTCAATCTTGTTTGAAATAAATTGCTTCTTTTATCTGTAGTTGTCCACCCACAAGAAGCCAATCCGTTTCTAATTGGCGTGACATTGATTATGAGTGGAAATTGATAATTGCGCTTCCAAACCTCCAACAAATTCATTTCTTTGCTTATTTGTAAACTTCGTAGTAATTTAGTTCGTAAAATTGTCATCAACTATAATCACAAAATATTTATAGAATTTAAATAGTTGAGTTTCTTAAGGTATTACTACCCTGTTAATTTTACTATATCCACATCCAAAAATCACCATTTTGTAATGTTATTATGGATTGAGAATTGAAAGTGTTTCAAGAAACTAGGTAAAACTTACTTCAAAATTGCAGCTAAGGCGATGAAAACAAGAATAGCACAAACAATGGCAAACTAATGTACAAACCCAAAATTTATAGTGCAAAACATTTAAAAAATTGCATTGATAGAAAAATTTATTTGTTGAGAGATTTAAATAAAAATTTTGAATTTTACTTTTCATTGAAATTGGATACTACACTTATGCTCATATTTATTGGCACGGTCTAACAAAACTCTAATTTTGTCTTATAAATCCTAAAAAAAGGTTAAATAAAAGAAAACCACAATGTATATTATGTATTTTAAACTGCCCTTTCCGATGCAGCAATCGGATTTCAGAAAAAATAAATAACAAAGAAACTACAAACAAAATTGTAAAAAACGCTTGTTCAAAATTATTGGCACGGCTTTCTTTTTCTTTTAGTATCAGTATAATATCAATTAATTTCAGGTTTACATGCTTTCTGAACTTTTTATAGCCATATTATGCTTCTTTAACGCTAATTCCGTGAATAATTTTTTTTTCAGATAATTTTTATATAGCGATTTATTAAAGTATTATAAGTGACTAAATTATAATTTTCAATCGTCATGGTTAAAACTAAGGAACACAGTGAAGACATCAGGAAGTTTGTTGTAGCATGCCATACCAATGGGGAGGGCTATGATAAGATTTCAAAGAAGATAAACCTTCCCAAATCCACTGTTAGAGCCATAATAAACAAGTTCAAATCGCATGGCCACGTTATGAATTTAGATGGTAGAGGGAGAAAAAGGATTCTTTCCCCAAGAGATGAACGGAAAATAGTTCGACAAGTAAACCAAAACCCAAGGATCACTGCTGGGGAGATTGTTGATGAACAGAGCACCTCTGGAGTGAATGTATCTCGACATACAGTTGGTAGAGTTTTGAAGAGAGCTGGTTTAAAAGCGTGTCGTCCGAGAAAGACTCCATTATTGAAGCCTATGCACCTGAAGGCAAGGCTAGCGTTTGCAAATCGTCATATTGATAAAGATGTTGCCTTCTGGAAACGTGTTCTATGGAGTGACGAAACGAAAATAGAGTTATTTGGCCATAATAAAGTGTCTTCTATTTATAGAAAATCTGGCGAAGCTTTCCTGCCTAAGAACACCATACCTACAGTGAAGCACGGTGGAGGCAGTTTGATGTTTTGGGGATCCTTTGCTGCCTCTGGGCCAGGGCGACTTGTTAAGGTCACAGGTATCATGAAAAAGGAAGATTATGTTAAAATATTGGATGAAAACCTGAAAGACTCTGCTAAAGAGCTCTCACTTGGTCGTCGTTGGTGGTTCATGCAAGATAATGACCCAAAGCATTCGGCTAAACTGACTAAGAAATGGTTTGAGGACAATCATATTAATGTTTTGGAGTGGCCATCCCAAAGCCCGGACCTTAATCCAATTGAAAATTTATGGAGAACATTAAAATTGAGGGTAATGCAAAGGAAGCCTACGAATCTTATTCAATTGGAGGAATATTGTCAGGAAGAGTGGGCTAAAATTACTACTGAAGAGTGCAACAACTTGGTTGAAAACTATGAAAAGCGACTGAGAAAGGTAATCAAGGCTAAAGGCTATACAATTGATTATTAAATAAACCGTGCCAATAATTTTGAACAAGCGTTTTTTACAATTTTGTTTGTAGTTTCTTTGTTATTTATTTTTTCTGAAATCCGATTGCTGCATCGGAAAGGGCAGTTTAAAATACATAATATACATTGTGGTTTTCTTTTATTTAACCTTTTCTTAGGATTTATAAGACAAAATTAGAGTTTTGTTAGACCGTGCCAATAAATATGAGCATAAGTGTAGTTTGGATTACAAATTTTAAATTATATAAAAGCAGCAATAAATAAATTAATACTCCAGTATTGCTATGCGAATGGTATGACTATAAAAAATTTTGTATTAGTGATTATTATTATCACGAACCTTCTGAAAACTAAGTTGATCTTGGCATTGCAAGTTGCTTATGGTGCACCTTACATGAAAATTTTAGTATCATTAAATTTGGTTGCAGCAACTAAAGTATTCCACTTGTATTTCTGTGTTTTTTCTGCTTTTCCATTTGCAAGCTTATATAAAAAAATGTTTTTGGTTGCTTACAATTATTTCTTTATGTGATGGCAACATGAATCGCATTTTTAGATTTGAAACATTCGTCGACAATTTTATAAGTTGTTGGAAAAATAAGACGGAACCTCTTGTATGAACAATGAATTTCAATTACAAAATTTCACTTAGATTAAGGTTATTAACACAGTTAAAGTGGCATTCAAAGATAAATAATGGCTTAATGTATAAAAGGTACAATATACACATTTAAAAAAAATTAGATCCGAAATATTCTCAAAATATAGATCCGATTCGATCCAATTCCGTATCTGCTACGAACGATACATGACTATTAAAACAATTCAGAAATATTTCTTTTCTTAAGATAAAAATCGCCATTGTTGCGGTATGCCGCGGTAAAATTTCATATATTGCGGTGGTTTGCGGCAAAAAACGGACATTGCGGTGGCTAGCGGTGAATATTTTTTCTCTGCGGTGGAAATAATTTTATAAAATCTGTACCGCGCTCATCTCTACTTCCAAGCCGATGGGAGAGATGTGTTTTGAAGGAAGGAAGGAAACTATTTTGAACATTTAAATACTATTGATTGGTTGTAAAAGTACGGTTTTAGTTAAATATCGGCATAAAACGCGAAACACGTATTTACCTAGATATGCATGCAATAGCAGATGTTTCGTTGACTTAAATAATAAATGTCACAAGTCAAAGTGTTGGAGAAAAACATCAGAAATAAACACATTAACACAAAATCAAAAACTATATATATATATATANTGGTGGTTACCTGTAATCACATTTCGTGCAGGAATAATTGTATTTACAATGAATTGCATAGGAATGGCACCGTTCGATGATGGGAAGACAAGCATACTTTCTATTAGCCTTCTTCGCACTAAATATATTTCAAGCTGAAAATACTAAACAGCACTTTACAAACGTCTTCTTAACGCCATCTAACGAAATTTGATCTTTGCAAAACTGCTTTACTATGGAAGAAAATCTAGAAAATATTTTAAAAAAAATTATATCTATTGTATTCGTAGTAAATGCAAATTGAATTATGGCGGTCATTGTCCTCCTTATGGACATGATAAGATTTTCGAAAAGAAATTTAAAGTCTTAAATTTCTATATAGGGAGTATCGTAAAATTAAACTGGTAATAATAGTTTAAATTGTATTAAGAAACAAATTGAAATTAAACAACTTGAATAAATAAAAAATTATCTGCCTAAACAAATTAAAACTGCTTAAATCAAAGTAACATCGATAGTCGCTGAGACTCGTTTTCTTTTGAAAATCAATTCCTGCAAAACGGTTGTAGACGTATGCTGTTCGACTCAATGATTTTGATTAGAAGTAATTGCAATGATATATACTGTTCAACAATTAATGGCAAGAACTTAAAATTTGACCAGATTTATTTAAATAGGCGTTAATTTTAACAACTTAGCAACAAACAAATACTTAAGCTGTTTAAGTATACATTACGTGCAATACTCTGTATGCCACAGCAAATTTGCGAAACAGTTACTTCATGAAATGGCTAATTATAGATTGTTTAAATTACTCTAGTGTATTGTATATGTTGCTTTCAAAACGCTAAATCTTCGAAAAAATACAATAAATAAATTTAGTACTAATAAATAAATGTTTAGTAGAGAAAACCTTATGAAATTAAATTCAATAACAAACAATGATTTTTCATGTCAAACTTAATCTTTATCGTATATGGGCCAGATAGTGCCATCTACTTTGATCTTCGCATTCTAATATAGAGAATTCGCATTAGTACCATTTTAACAGCTAGACTCATGATATTCGTTTGTAGTTGTGTTATACAATTCAAATGAGGTGCACTGCGCCATACACCAACCCAAAGAATTACACTGCGTTGTACATATTTTGCTCAAATTACATTATTGATTTTCAAAGAACGCGTGAATCACTGACTAGCGATGCATGGCGATCATTTGAATTTTGGAGCCTTGCCTTTAAGCCCATATAAATTCACAATAATTGATAGCTCTTTTACTTCACAATCCAATTAGCGTAAAATCTCACAATAAAAATTCCAAAAAAATTTTTACGTATTCTTCCCGGGTACATAAGAAACACAGTGCATATAAATTTATAATTCTGATTCACCTAAAAAGCTGATGCTTGCAATGAAATACGTAACAAAACGTTTTATAAGCCTAACAGGCCATGTGAAGTCTGCAATTGACATTCTTAAGAGAGAAATGAATTATGTATAACACTACATTTATGAATGAAACTTACAGTAACTTCCATTCGCTGCCGTGACCGGAAGCTCTAAAACGAACCCAACAAACTGCATGGCACATTTCATGGATGAGAGTGTCTCTTAATCGACACGCCCGGTCAATGACTTTAGGCGACAATTCAATACGGGTTTTTGTATTTTCACGGTTTCTAGAATGAAACATTCGACCGGCAGTTCGAGTAAGCCGGGGATTCCAAGTCAGTGGATATTGATCATCAAACTAAACTATAAATACTATACATTTGGTACAAAATTATGGAAAAGGACTCTTGAAAGAAAAGAATAAAGGATTCTGCCAAAAATTAACAATTAAACTAGAAAGTCACGCAGAATAAATGGTTGTTTTGCCTTCTCAATAATAGCAACAGATTTCATCAATCGACCTTAACGAGAGTATGTTGGAATTTGCTGCTCGTAAACTTACAAATTGAAAGAATGTGATTTATTTAAAACAAAATGTAGCGAATGGAGAAGGTTCAAAACGTTGCAGTTAGTGGGATTGTTTATGTAGCAAATTGCTTGAGTCCGTAAATATGTCATAACGAAACAAGGAAAATAGGAAATAGCTTTTATATCCGGTGACGCACAGAGGCATCACAGCCGCCTGATAAGAGTAAAAGCCAAGGTGATTAATCAGGGAATTGAATTCATTCATATGTAAACTATATAAAACTGATTTCATTCAATCATAACGAACATTCTAATATCGAGCTCAAACGAGAAAATTAGGATATAAATGTTAACTTGAAAACAAATCAATACCACAAATTGAAAAATAAATATTATTATTCGATGTGCAAATGGGAGAAATAGTAATTCACTATCTTTATGAGGATTAAGACAACAATTCCTTCATTCCTTTTTAAATATTCTTGATCTCAATAAATTTGCATGCAACACCCTACAGTGTTCTACCAAAGGTTGAAAAAATACAAAAAACGTTTTAAACATGTTGTTTTCAGAATTGTCTTTTATCAAAGAATACTTTCAGGGATTTCAATAAATAATTGTGACGATTATTTTATAACTTTGTCAGCAATCAGTGGAGTAAATCCAGAGAAATGCAATAAAAATAATCCTGAAAAAAGTAAGTGTCTTAACCGCCTCTTTGATATTTTTTGAATAAATAATGAATTAAACATCTGATCCCAAAATAGTGTTTTCAGCCAACCCTGGTTTTAGTGGTTTACTTGATTTATTGCAATAAGAATAAATTTATCAATAACAAATAATGAAACCAAATATCAAATATAGAAAACTATTTACTGCATATGTGGCATGTCAATTTTAAATTTTGAAATTAAATCGCTTACTAAACCATCAAAAACTGTCTCATTAAAAATAGAAAAAAGTTGTTTAGTCAGCGCCTCTCGATGACGAGAGAAGTTCTTGTCATAAATTGAAGGATCATCCAAACTTTTTAGGAATGCTTCATCGGATGCATTTTGATTGGATTTAGAAGGTTGCTTCTTTTCAGTTTGTGGATATACAGAATGCGACGATGACTTAATGAGTTTTCTTTTTGGCTGTACAGATTTCACTCTAAGCAACAAAACCATTCACAAATATACCTCTTGATTATTTAAAAAATATAAACATTGTAGTTAGTTAAATCATTGAAAAGTCTAACTTATGATAGAAACCTTTGGAATAATGCATATTAATGTGGGAATATCACAATTAAATTTGGGAATAGTGCAATTTGATTTGCAATTTGAGTCTTATTTTTACAAGAAAGTGCACTAAAAAAGATTATGTCTGGTTTACTCGCGTTCCTCATTCTAAATTTTTTAGAAATTTTAAAAGATTTTCCAATATTGTCTCATTAAGTAGTAAAAACTCAAAATTTGATATTAATTTACATTATGAATGGATTTACTTCATTTGTATTCAGACGCATGCCGGTATGTCTCGGTTACATCAAAAAAGCATCCGCTGAATTGTTTAAAGGTCAACTACTAGCCATACTTGATGAATAATGCCGCTCGGAAGATCATAAAGTCTAGTACTTATTATTGAATTAATTCGACCATTGAGTACAACAAGCCTAAAGGAGGCAATCGACCATCGAAGTAAATCGACGAATAACTGAGGAATTTCAGACTTGCTTCGACATAAAAGGAACAAATGTATTTCAAAATTTACACTACAGAATTATCACCATGTCCACTATTATACACATACGTTACAGGCCAAAGCGCGCAAATACGACGAAAACAAGTAGAAAAGACCGGCATACGTGCCATCCATGCTGCGCTTTCAATCAAGGGCTATCATGTTATGTACATCGCGAAACCCATTTGAATATTCATCATAGCCGGTCAAAAGGAAAATTTTCAATTGTAGTGATGTTGCTGCCGGCTCAAGAGGTAAAATATACAAGGTCATTAGCTGTATGTAGTCCATTCAAAAATGAGCAAGCACCTGCTTTTGTTGTCCTATCATTAGCAAAAGCTGAAAATTATCTCCAAGCTCAGATCTTGGCTGTTCAATGCGCAAGGCAAAACTCACATTGAGTCTGTATTTGAAGAACGTCTTAATGGCAATAGACTATTACACTTAGACTTGGCTCTATGCAACCCAATTCTGAATGAATTCGAAGATATGTGATCGAAATTGAAGGCAGGCGTCATCTGTCTTACGTCCATTTTTGCTGATGAAAATCGAAACGGTATTTCAGAAAGTGGAAGCCATCGTACAGTCAAATATCTAAAACGTGCCAGTGAACATGTTGGCGAGTTTTTCAGCGCGAGTGAACCGGTACTTCGAGAAAGCATTGCACAATGTGAATATATGAAGTTTTGAGAGTGCTGGATCGTTTTATTAGCAAGTAAGCTATTAAAATCTTTGTTTGCAAAATACATATTGACGTATGAAGTTCTGTTAGTTTAAATCACTCATATTTTTCAGAACTTTTTTGCACCGTTTCCAAATCAATGTGCACAATTCTTATATGAATTTTGACAATTCTCAAATCAATGTACATAATTCCAAAATTAAATTAAAAAGTGTATAGTAATGTAGTACTGTAGGCTGCTAATGAAACTACCACAGGGATATGAGCACCAGAAAATTGTCTCTGTAAAACTAAATATTTGGTGATTTAACCTCAAACTGATTATTTATCACATGTCTAAGTGAATTTTTTAGATCACATGTCCGCCCCACTTACTTTGAAGATACGCAGGCGAAATTTCAAAAATAATCGGGTGGTACGTGCCAGGATTCTAGACAACATATACACACATGTATAGATTTATGAAAGACTGGCTAACTTTAGAAATAAAAAAACAAAAACATGGTTCATCACGCAGCAAACAGAACTTGAATATTAAACAGTATTGTAAGGAACAGTGCCTCTTAAATCAGCAACATTCCTAAGATGTTTTCATGTCAAACTTATAAAGGAATTTGAAGTATAAAGGGGGTGCCACACGATGGACTTTTGCGCTAGGTTAAAACACTTAAGTTAAGTGCACTCTCCGAGCATGTGCCGGGGCATGAGTCTATCATGTGGCATGCCAAAGAGCACTTAACATATTACATTTGCCTCGGGACAAAGCTCATCGTGTGGCATCCCCTTAAATATCAAAAACTCAATAATATATCCCATGTCCAAAAAATAATTCGAAAGATTGTATATTCCATTAACAAATCCACAAGAATTTCTTGGATTAAATCTGATATGAACTGAAGTAAACACAAAATTACTTGGCTAGTATTTTCAGAAAGTTAACCCTCGATGCAATCTACACGATTCCTATTGAATAAACTTCTTTATTGCCGATATGCATCCCAATGATGTTTATTATTGTCTCTTTAATTCACAGGCCATGTTCAAAGCTGCCTCAACATTGTTTTGACACAAACGGACCTTTGACAGACTACTGACTGATTCTGTACATTTTAATTGCATTTATAAAACATTTTTATTACTATAAATAATGGTCAAATGACTATTTGTCAAGATGGTTGGATATTTGAATTAGATAAGAGTATATATTGCACAAATATAAACCATAAAACTAATAAATATAAGATGTCGTTTGGCTGGGTTACCATTATGAAACTTCAATTGTTAAGAAATTGAAATGTCTGTTCACTGAATTTCTCCATGACCAAAATTTCCCGCAATAATTATGCAAATATTTATGTAATTACACACTGCCGCGATTGTTCTAAGGGTTGAGTGAACAAAGATGGCAAAGAAATCATATTGTTGTTATTGTTTTCCAAAACAATCATGAGTTGTGAATGAAATCAACATCACAAACAGCAAATGTAAGAAATCCAAACTTAAAATTTCATACTGGCTATGATAAGAAACTAAGGAGAGAAATTCCCACGAAAATGTAGTAGAAGTATTTAAATAATCGAGGAATGTTTATGAAAAGTGAGGTGACAAGATGACCGAGCTGTCAACAAATTACTCTATTTGCTTTAATCTTAAACTACACACTGAGTCATTGAAGCCAGACTTTGACGAGACGTTTGGCAAGTTAGCGAATTAAAATGTTGGCAAAGATTGTGGATTTTGGTATGATAGTGAAACTTTAACGTAAATCTATCTCATTTTTGATTTCCTTATTAAACACTATTTTAGTTAATACATTAAAAATATACTAATTTCATACTGTAGTAAAGAGATATAATAGTTGTGTTGTGACTGTACTGTCAAAATATTATCCTCGTGGAAATCTCCCCACTTTAAAAGATCGTAAATATCACCTAGATCCTAGCTAAATTGAAAACCAAAGTACATAACTATCACGTTTAATATCGAATGGGAAAATTATCTAAATAATTTGCTTGTCTTCCAATCATGTGTAAAATATTAACAAAAATATATTAAATCATTATTCATTGAAAACCAGAAGTGCATTAGCAATGAAAAAGAATCTTTCAAAATTACTCTAATATGCCTTCAAAGCAATAAGTCTTTAGTAGTAAGGTTCTTTTAGAACTTAACTTAATTGCGCCTGTATGGAATATAGACGACGGCCACAAATTCCTTTCCGACCACGCTGATCAAAATTGATGTGCTTATCAAAAAAGCAGTAATTCGCATCAATGATCTTCTCCTTCACCATTTTAAATAAGTCCATTGGTTCAAAAATCAAAAGCAAAAAAACCAAAGAAGTAAATGTAGCCATCTCAAAATCATTAAAGACTATAGGGCATAAACAGTTATAATACAATTCAATTACGTTCATAGCAAACTCTTTCCTTATTCGCACAAAATTCAAGAAATCACATATAGCAAGTAACAGTAGTAAATAGGATTGAAGACAATTCTAAGGAACTATAATTATTAATAGCTGTTAAAATTTGCTGAGTAACATTTTAAATAGAGATTGGTTTTTGGCATGTAGAATTAGAGTTTAAATAAATCTAATGCAGAAATATGGAAAAAGGCTTTTGTTCTAATATGATAACAAAAATAAAAAAACTAAAATTCTTATATTTTGAGCTATTGACGTTTACTTGTAGCTAAAGCTTCTACTGAATAAGTCAAGCAGTTGCAATGAACATAAGTAGAGGCCAGGAATTGCATTACGAAACCATTTCTTAGTTAACAAATTAAACTGAACGACATTTCTAAACTGAAACAAGATAACATGCATTGAATTATCTGGAAGATTAATCCCAATAAATTTTGAAAATAACCAATTTAAAATGATTTATTTCAATACTAAATTAGCTTAAAGCAAACCTTGAGGTAGACTTTGGTGACACAACTAAAATTATAAAAAGTTTTAAAAGTTTAATATACACAAAACCAAAATAAAAATTTTTAAAAATACGAATGTATCAAAATGACACCTGATATCTCCCCATGAGAACATTTTATGCATGTCCAAACAAAAATCATAAGCCATATTTATAGTAACAAGATATTTCGCATTTAAGTTAGGTATAAGCTATTGTTTGATGTTCAACTGGTTTTAGAAGCATACGTACATATACAATAATTCATCATCTAATTGATAAGAATCAATCAGCAGTAATGGATAGACATATTTTTGGGGCCCCCAATGTAAAATATGCTAAGTGCAAAAGTTGGTACTAAAAATTTCTTTTTTCTCAATGCTTAAACGATTCTTTCTTATTGTAGAGGGGGACAGGGCCCCTAACTGTATTCGCCAATAATGGCACAAAAACAAATAAAGCATTAAGTTAATATATCATGGATGATTCGAATTCAAAGAATCAATTCTGTCTAAACAAAAAATTCTTTTGATAATGAAAGGATTTGGCAAGAATGGAATATGCTTTATTGAATATGCCCACGTGCGCTACAGGCAACTCCGGGCAGGTTTCCGCACACTACCATTTAGCACTTAACTCCACAGTATGGAAGCTATTTAATTTACTCCAAACCTGGAAATCACAGATAACGAAATTAACTTTGGTCTTAGTCATTGATAAAATTAGAAATTTCCAACTTATTTACAAAACAATCTATAATTAGTCATAATATTCAAGACTAGCACCAAATTTTAAAGTTAAATTATATATCATTAATAACAGTATGATGTGCGCCAATATTCAAATAATTCAATTCTTTCTGAGACTATTATGATGGAAAAAAATATTTTGATTAAAGGCATCTTCAGTGTAGCTTGTTTGAAAATACTAAAGGAATTATCTCAGTAAAGCAAACCAATGCGCTTACTCATTTAACAAAGGCAAGTTCTACCTCCTACTAAATAAATTTCCAATAAAACGGGCGTTTTGAAAAATTACTGAGCTCTTTGTACACGCTCCTCATTTTGATAAGTACATGGCTTGTGCAGCGTATATTAATGTGAGTAGCAGTCAAATTGTAATGGTGATCTTTTACAAACGAAGCAAACTTTGAATAAATGTGTCGTTGAGGGAATATTGGATTCAGCGGTGAAATCTCAATGTGGAAAATCACTTTTGAGGCTGTTGCCACAATTTTTTCAATGCATTAGTGAGGCTAGAAGCAATGAAATAGCCTGTAATATCTGCAAAACTACCACCTAAGAAATTAGGCACGGCATAAGACAAGAAATTTTAGGCTAATGCAAATAACAGGTCTTCGTAAAAAAAATAGGACTTCATTACTAGAAAACTATATGGGTGCGTGAAAAATTATGCAAAAACAAAATTGAACAAATGGTTATCTTGTATACTTCCACATTTAATACCCAAATCACTTTCTACCACTAAAAATGACGATATATATGTAATCATAAAGAGCAATCGCAAGATTTATCAAATCAAATCGTAGAATCATTCATTATAAAAACTTGAATCCTAATAAATAAAACTATTTGACATTCAATGAAATTAGGCCCAAAGTGTTGTTATTGCGGAAACCAATAAGAAACCTTTAAAAACGTTTACAGAAAACTAAACTATGAAACTAAATTCATAAGCATTTAATAAACAATGTTTTGTATAAACTAGGCAGTAAAAAATGTCAAAGCAATCAGCCTTAAACACTAGATCACACTTAAGTTTGGTATTGGAGAATGGTTTCTTAATAAATATTTATGAATAGATTTGTTGGTAGAGTTACTTTGACGCAGAGATAACATGAGCCAACAGTGCTGAAATGTGAAACAAACTGAAATTACCATAAATTAGTTTACAAGAAAAATGTGGTAATGTTTGATAATAGCAGAAAAAGAATGCCAAAAATTTTGGAACTAGTCCATAATATTAAAAGGAAATGTAATTTATTTTCATCGGATATAACATATTTTCGTTACAAAAATCTTACAAATGTCTGAATCGCTGCTGTCAGATGAAGTGGAGAGGTCATCTGATAATTGGGGATTATTTTGGCGCCAACTAAATAGATTAACAGTCAATCATTTCACCTTTAAGGCAGCAATAAGGGATGCAGAAAACTAGGAAATTAGCTGACTGTCTAAATGGAACAACAAAACCGTCCTAGAAATAAAATTTTAGATATAATACGTCACAGTGAAGATATTCGAAAAAATAACTGAAAAATACCATTCTTTTTAAATAAAAGAAGCCTTATTACAATTATTGTTGAGATTCCAATTTTCATTAATAGCTGTGGTTAGTCGGCTTAGTTTCAGTGATGAATCGGTCAACTAATCGGCTAACCACTCATTTAAAAAAAAATTATATTGAAACTTTCGTCTTTGATATGCCGATAAAACAGGGCATACATCCACGCATATTTTTTGACAAAATATAAAACAAAACAAATGCTAAAAGTCCTCTTGTCAAACAAATATTTCCTCATTAAATTTGTAATCCTTATATTAGAGGTGAAGCGCGTCAATTTTCAACGTTCTTGTGATTTGCACTAAAAAATTTTATAAATGACTTAAAATTTCACTAATTCGAATTAAATTCGTAAGCCTAATTTGATTCAGTTTATGGGAAGCTGACGATATTGAGATATAAATATAAATGGCTATTTTCACTAAAATGTAGGAATAAGGTAAATGCCTTAATTACGAGCGCTTATTGTATTTCGTATTTTTGTAGCAGTATTTTCGATTTGCATTTATAGTTAAATTTTATTAAGATTTCGGCCAATAATGCAAATGAATCCACTTTTGATTTACTGTAGAATATTTATAGAAATCACCAATAAACTGACGCAGTTCAGAAACCGATTAATTTCGCGATTAATCGGTTCTTAAGTCTAAACTGCCCATTGTATAAACCTTTACAAACAATCTTCTCCAAGCCTATTAAGAAATTTCTGAATTTTGTTTTGGACACATCTATGGGAAAGTTGTTTCTCTGTTTATTGTGAAAATTTGTTATAAAATTGTTTTTGTGTTTCAAGAATATGAATGGAAAACCCATTTTTTGCAAAACAATTTAAACTCTTTTCATAACCAGTGTGCTGAAAATAAAGCGGTCTACACAGTTAACCTCAACTTCTTTATTTTCTGTCAATAGACCACCCAAGTACAGTCCGGGCGCGCATTGTACAACGTCAGAAGTGGCCACGCTGGGCTGTTTAGGGCAGGCGCACGGATTAACGATGAAAATGTAAGAGACGATTCTCTATCCAGTGGTGCTTTCAGATTTTAGATATCTTTATTATTTAGAAAGTTATGAGAAGAACAAACAGAAATATGACTAAAAAACAAATTATAACCTAATTTTTATGATAAAATATGACAGAACAACTTTTATTTTTTATGATAATTAAATTGTCAACCCTCATATATTTTGCCTGAATACGAATGGCACAATTCTGCGACACGTACGCCTTGAAAATCCCCAAAATAATAATGCGTATAGTTTCTTTAATAGTCGACCAGTGAGTCGGGTCAATAATTAGCTACCAATTAAACTTTTCGGGGTTAGGTCACAAATACATTATTTGAAATTGAATATATATATATATATATATATATATATTAATTTAAATTATTAAGACAGTCACAATCCAGCATTAACTTATAAGTTTTTTTCTTAATTTCAATAAAACTATGGCAAAATATCACTTTTATCATAGTTCAGCCACAAACATAATCGTATTTTTCAAAAACAAAAATATTACTTTTTATGACTTTATAATTTCTTATTTAACTGCACCCCTGTTCTGAAAACCATCTAATTTTAAGCAGACTGCAAAACAGATGAACAGAAAAAAATATGACTTCTATTACTTTTGGTTGCCCTAGTTATGAGCACTTAACAATTATTATAGATACCACTACAAATTGTAAAAAATGTTTAGGGTTAAAATTAATCGAGTTTTAATCGAAATTTGTATATTTGACCGATTAATAAACTTTGCACAGCCATTATTGATAATTAAGCTTGACAAATTCTTCATAAGAAATAAATTTCACCTTGTTGGCGTACGTGGCCATTCTTCATTTGGAAAATGCTTGATCTTAGAATTAGCATTCGCTGACAAAAGACGCTCCTTCAATGGTAGAGGACTAACGTCGTCGATATTGGATTTGTCAAATATTGATGAATGCGAGCTAAAACATAAATAAATAAATAATTCAACTCCCCTGAGATACATTCTTCAATATTAAATGACATTTGTTTTACATTCACATACATAACGATTTCAGGGGAGTTAATAAACATAGGTATAAGCATCACTTCAGTAACTACTGAGGCACAGTCTCTCAAGTTTAATAATTATACTAAACATCGATTTTTGTCCGCTATTTTTTTTAAAATTTGCGGTACTTTTTATTATTACTTTGACTTCATTGCTCTGTTGGAAATGACAGCAAAATTATATCATAATTTCTCGAGAATATATGGAGTTTTAGGAATCGATCAAAAATAATTAAAAGTTCAAAATCTGGTTTTGAATTATAACTACTGCTAAGAGCAAAATACTAACACTAGAAACTAAATGAAAACCTTACTGTTGAAAGTCACTAACCCTTTATCAGTGATTTTAGTTTTGATAACCTCTGTGCCAAGCTCAATAATATCGGAGCCTGGACTAGAAAAAATTGCTTCTGAGAGGACAGCGGAATTTATAGAAAGAGATTCATCGTTGAGATTATTGAAATGAATGCCGGGTGATACCTCATCATTGCAGTTGTGATCGTCATCACTATCTTTGAGGTAGCATACAGAACTCTAAATGAAAAAACTCATTTTTCAAATAGCTACCGTTTTACAAATACACTATTGATATTGAATGACACCATTTAGATTGAAACTGAGAATGCAGAAAAAATACTAGAATGTGGAATAAAACTAGATTATGATGTACAACCTTGCCTTGTGTTTTCCCTTAGCCTCTAAGATCCAAATCCGCTTTCAAATCTGTCCCGTCAAATCTGCAATAATCTATACCTTAAGGGTTTGACTGTCTAAAATTTAGACGTGATTCTCAACGTGGTCCATGTGGACCACTTGTGGTCCACAGAATATTTCTAGTGGTCCACAAAGGTTTCCTATAATATCCACAAAAAATTTTTTAAGTCTAGTTTAATGTAGCACTTTGTTAATAGATATTTAATTTGTATTACAATTTCATGTAAATAGCTTAATTAATGTTTCATAGACAAATTTTATGCTATACTAGAATACTGAAGCAAATAACTGTTTTTATCATAAATGTTTATTTTTTTTACAAATATTTGTTTTTACAGTTTGTTTAAATCATTGCTAGGTATATTGTTAGGAAATATAAAGGTTGTATATATTATACGTGTCTATCAAAATATTCTCTGCCAAAATCCTGTTGTTTGATAATAAACGTAATATTTTCAATTTATAGAATTAAGAAATTCAGTATTTTTATTTTCAGATCAGAATGTCAGAACCACCTGCTCAAAAAACAAAGAGGAATTACAGAGAAGATTTCATCACGTTTGGCTTTGTATCTGTAGATTCAAAACCTATGTGTCTTGAATGTGGTGCCATCTTGACAAATGATTCAATGAAAAAAGTTAAGCTGGAGCAGCACCAGAAATCAAAGCATCCATCATCTGTTGGTAAAGATATAGACTATTTTGAGAATCTGAAGAAAAGACAGCCAGTCAAACTATCTGACTTTGTGAAAAAGATGAATACTGCAAAGGCAAAGACACTAAAACCAAGTTATTTGGTCTCTGAAATTATTGCCAAAGTTGGAGCACCTCAAGTCTATGGTGAGAAGCTTGTCAAGCCTGCTATGATAGCATGCGCAAATGAGGTTCTAGGAAAAGATGCTGCATCTACCCTGAGTACAATTCCACTTTCAAACGACACTATTACCAGAAGACAGGATGAAATGTCTAATTTTGTTGAG